>CM042840.1:43142020-43353292 GCA_023653725.1 Bungarus multicinctus
TCTCTGCTATATTGTCTTCTGGCGGGTCGGGCCCCATCACTATATTTTCCGGAAACCTCCCTACCAACAAATAGTTGGACACCATTTATCAAGCTACAATAGCCCCAAAAGCACAGCCTCTGAAATATGATTGACCACCACAAAAGAGATTTTTTTCCCCAATGATGTCCGACATCCATCCTCACCATTTCTGTCCTATGTGTAGCAGGAGTACCTCCCAAAATGGAACCATCCACCTGTTCAAACTGTATTAGTTTCCTCAATCACAGTAATCGTAGATCTAACCTGTCCACGACTACTTGTGTAATCAAACATCATGTACACCCAGAATCAATCAATGCTCCAAGTGTTAACTGTTGATTTATTCTCATATTAGTAAGAATCACCAAAATTACAAAAAGGTGAATGAACATACTTACCATCAAGTCATCCACCGCCTCCTCCTCCTCCTCTTCCTGGTCTAAAAGTAAACGCTTCACAGGAGTAGGTGGCACTTCTTCAGGGGAGCGCTCTGGTTCCATATTTGCCACCAATTGAATCACGCCCCTGGAATGTTCCTGACTTTGTTTACGATTAGAGCGAGTATTCCCTCTTCTAGGTGACCTCTGTGTTGGTCTGGCAACAGTCAAAGGAGATATAGGACATTCGGCAGCTCTGTGTCTGGTTGTTTATAACGGAAGCAGGTAAACACCCCTCGACCTCTTTGAGAAGGCTGCCTTGATGGGGTAGTTGTTCTAGTTCCCAATAATCCCCTCCAATTATTACTTCCAAACTTATCCTGTCCTTTAAGCCAGTGCAACCCAGAATTTGGTTCAATAGCTACAATATACCAGTCTTGTATCCTTGGTGGAAGACCTTGATACAATAGCTACAATATACCAGTCTTGTATCCTTGGTGGAAGACCTTGATACAAACAGGCCTGACAAAAGTCTCTATCCAATCCTTCCTGGAACAGATGGATAATTAAATGTTCAGGCCAGCTTTATAGGCGTCGGCAGCTCTCCTAAATTCCTGCACATATTCTACTGCTGCCCTACTCCGTTGTTTTATAGACAGCAGTGCATCCTCGGCCTGTTGTATTTGAGAACTATCCTCAAAACGGGACCTAAGGACCTCCAGGAACAGGTCAACATCAGCTAATACTGTAGATCATTCTCTGTGCAGATCTGGGTCCACTCTCTGGCCTCCCCCACCAATACTCCTGTGATGGCCATTATCATGGCCCAATGGGAAGGATATAAGCTACCATATAAATCAAGGTGATTAATTACTTGGCCCATAAAAACTGCCACCCTATCTGCTGCTCCATCAAATGTGGCCTGTAACTGAGGAGGTCCCCAACTATTCTGTTGTGGTCCCCAAGGGGCTAAGCCATCCCCAGACCTGGTTGGATCTTGCCTCTCATCTCCATGCCCTGCACCATCCCGATCAAGTGAGGTAGTGTTAATATCTGACTGACTTCTTCTATGCAATCCCGAAGTTCCATATCTCTGGGATACAACTAGTCTCATAGTCTCTAGGAATCATCCAGATGGTGGTTCATAATGCTCCTGACCCCTAGGAACATCCATTGGGCTGCAACTCCGTAAAGGGTCTCGAGATGCTACTGAAGATCCAAAGGGACCAGCATACTTCTCTTTTCCATACCAATGAGACTGGTCCTGTAATGATACTTCACCAAATTGTGTCCTTAATATGTCCAAAGTGGTACTTCCTGGAACAATCCAGCCACTATCATCCATACATGGCCACCATTGCACTCGCCAACTGTCCATGGTCCTGAGAGGGTTTGCACTCCTCCGCGTCTTCCAATCAGTTGTTTTAATGTCCACCTGTTCCAGGGGTTCACTCAGCCTTATATACTTCTGTGACTTTGGACATACAACAGGTTGCACAGGGGTTTCTGTTTCCAAACTGGATCCCTCAACCAAATCCCCCTGTTCCTCTGTCACCTTAGTAGGCAGATCATAGTTTATTCCTTCCGCCATATCGCTCTCCCACCAACAAGTTATAGAACAAAAGTATGTTTGTGACTCCAACCTTCTCTCAGCCAGTCCTTGAGTATTGAAGATTTGTCTTTAAATGAATCCAAACTCCAGCTCCTTTTTAGGATAACGATGGTTTATTCAATACAGCATCAAACAACAAATACTCTAATCAAGCAAGAATGGCTAAAAGCCAGGCAAGGTTAGAGTTGGGTTTGAGTTTGCTCCCTTTCTTTTTATCACCATTATCATGAGACACACCACACCACACCCAGGCCTATATGCAGTTCTAATTCTGGCTATGCCTAATCCATTATTCCCAAATGCTATTAACCTTATAACATGTCTACATCCCTACCCTATTCCGTTCCTCACTAACTGATCCCCACTTGGTGCCACCTTCACCATGTTTTAACCTAAGTCCTAATTACCACCTATATGTGCCCTACCCCTTTTAATAATATGCACCACATCAATACATGAAAAGAACCAATTCCAGCAGCCTCACAGTTGTTGAAGAATCCATCTGCAGCCCTGCAGTTGTGGCAGAATCCATTCTCAGCTCTGCTGAGTCATTCCAAAGCCATCGGCCAGCACACAAGCAGAAATACAGATCTGGCAGCAGCAGAGATGTGACATGGCCAGCTGAACTCAGAGCCTAACACTCATAAAATTTACTAGGAAACAAACTCAAAAATTAACTCACAAGACACCATGTATGTAAATATTATTTTTTTATTAAAAAAGAGCAACTTTTACCCAAAATCAGGCAAAGCAGACAGGCAGATTGAGTTGCTCCCAAATCACAGATTCATTCAGAGATCTATCTTTCTCCATCGGCTACCTGAGTCCGTCACATAAAATTTGCTTACAAGCAAACTCATAAAATTTGCTAGCGAGCAAACTCACAAAAGTAACTCACAACACACCAAGTATGTAAATATTGAATTTTTTATTTTAAAAAAGAGCAACTTTTGGCTTCTGGTTTGGGCTTCTTCGGTGACGGACCGAAATCCGTGATTGTGTGCGGTTTTGATCCATGCTCGCAGCTGGAGTACCTTTGCATATGGGACTGAAGTCACCCCGTAGAGGTGGTGAATAGGGGGGAGACAACCAGCTGAGTTGAGGGGAGTCGCATCTCTCCTCACATCTCTCCTCCTCCTTACTCCCTTTCCCAAAGACATTTGCAGCAGTGGTCAGAAATGGCCATCTCAAAGAGGAACCTGGCCAGACAAGATTGAGCAGGAGGAAGACAGGGCTAAGCAGAGATAACATCTATGCAAGGTACCCTGGAATTTAAATTACAAAGAGTGCTACTCCTAAAAGAAGATTTTTAAAGAGGCGGAGGAGAGAGGGAAAAGGAAAAAAAGATGTATATATTTTTTCTCACACCGACAGCTGCAATTGGCTTTGAATGCTAAAAAGAAGAGGTTTAAGCAAGAAATTTGTGTTAATCTACTTTGACACTAACAGGCAATTTTAAGCTGAAATTAAAGTGTCAAAGGGAAAATAAAGACTTTCTGGATATTCTAAAGCCTTCAAAAGGAGGAAAGTAGAGGAAAAAAGAAAGGGTGGGACTTGGAAACAGCAGAGAGTACCACCTGGAAATAAAAAGAATTAACAGTGGAATTTTAACAAGACTTCCAAAGGATACATTGTAACTGAAACTTTGATAAAAAGATAGCAGAGTCCCCGGAAAGGGAAAGTGGAAAAAAGAAGCTATAAGAAAGTTTTGGATTATTTGGTGATTTTTGGAATTTTGGGTGTTGGATTTTTAGTGGTCTGAACTAAAATTAATTGGGTGGTTGTTTAAAAGTGCTTAAAATGACAGTACTCCTCGAGGAACTAAAATTTGAACTTAAAAAATGAAAAAGAATCTCAGGAGGGATGAGGATCCTTTGGCTTCGCACTTCAATTCTTAGAAATGGAGATTTTGAACTATGAAAAACAACAAGAAATGCTTGAAGAACAAGAAGGGCTGGACAAAGAAGAAGCCATCTTTAACAACCAAACAATTCCATGTGGGGTAAAATGGGGAAAGGGGGGAAAGGGAGTAAAAAACTCAAGATCTGAGGAAATAATTAAAAAAATAATAGTTTGAAAAGTAAATATAATACTAGGAAAAAGCAGAAGAGGATTACAGAAGGGAGAGAGGCAGGGGGACAAAAAGGATGGTGAGAAAAAGAGGGGAAAGATAAAAAAGAAAAGAAGTTATAAAGGACAGAAACAGGAAATAAAGAAACAGGGTAAACGTACAAGGATTAAAGGTATTAGCCTATTTAAAAGACATAAATTAAAAGAGAGGATTCTGCAAGAGTACAAGAGATAGTGATGTTATATTGGCAATAATAATGAGCTAGAAAATATGAAACATAGGTGATTAAAGTGAAAGAAAAACTGGTATTGTTATGTAATAGAATGTTGGTTAATAATTAACAATTTATAAAATATAATTGAAAAGAAATGTAAAAGATTTATAATGAAATCAATATCAGTTGTCAGGATGAATTTGAATAGAATAACCATTTTATTCATTGTTATATATTTTTTCTTTTTTTAGAATTTAGTGAGTATTTTCAAGGGAAAATACCAAGAGAAATTCGGTTGATAAGAGTTATATGATATAAAATAGATATTGGAAACTGAACATTATAATTGTATAATGTATAAATTAAATGTTAAATGAGATTTGAATGGATAACAACTATAAGATATAAAGGTGATATACTTTGTTTGGTAATCATAGGGCAAACCTTGCTTTTTAATGCCTGGAAAGGGAGGGAATTGTTGTTGTTTTTTTCTTTTCCCTTTCGGGATGATGATGGAAAAAGAATGTATGAAATTGTAAGCAGGACAGACAAAAGTACAAATATAATGACTAGAAAAATATAGAAATTTACAAAAAGATATGTATTTGAATTAGAAGGGAATGAGATAATAAGAAATAAGGTTGAGGAAAGTAAGGGAAGGAAAAATTATTGTGAAAATGATAAAATAGTGACAATATATGAAATAAAATATAAAGATGAATATGTAATACAGATTATGTCTATATGGAGATTTGATAACCTGGAATCATGCTGCTCTCAAAAAATATATTTTATTTGTATTATGTTTTGTGAAAATCCAAATAAAACTTTTACAAAAAAAAAGAGCAACTTTTACCCAAAAGCAGGCAAAGCAGGCAGGCAGATTGAGGCACTCCCAGAATCACAGATTCACTTAGAGAACTATCTATCTGCAATCACTACCTGAATTTGTACTGAAAATAGAAGCTTCAGTCCTAAGGAAGGTTCAGCTCTGCTTTTAGATTAGCTAGAAAGCAAGAAATCCAAGGATTTCCTGCTTCTAGCTAATCTAAATCTCCTGGCAGAGCAGAACAGCTGATGGTCGGAGGGGAAAAAAGGAAAAATAGCAACTTACTAATAGCAAACCAGGCAAGTTGGATGGCTTGCATGGCAGGTAAGAAGTGAGTAGGTGCGGAGAGCGGGGCCAGCCAGTGGAACAATTTGCCGGTTCTCCAAACTGTGGACAATCATAAAACTGTGTGTGCAGTGTTTGCAAGAAATCATCAGCTGTGCTGCCTGGACAGCTGACAAGCACTGCACTTAAGTGCCCAGTGTTTGAAAATCCTCTTGCTTCCTGCTTTTTCAACCTCAGTTGTGCCGTGCAAAGCAGCTGAGGGAAAAGCAGGGAATAAAGGACAGCTTAGAGCCCAGGTAGGCGGGTGGGCCAAACACTGAACTGATTGGGTATCAGCTGCTCTTTGCAACTACCAGTTCTATAGAACTGGGCTGAATCAGTAGCATCCCACTCCTGCTCTTGGTGGGAGGATGCTCTACTGCAGGGGTGTCAAACTCAATTTCATTGAGGGCCGCATCAGGGTTGTGTTTGATTTTGGAGGTCAGGGTGGCCGTGGCCAGCTCGACATCACTCATGTCAGGGGCACCTGTGGTGGCCTGAGCATTCTGCCAGTGAAATCAGAGTCCTGAACTCTCTGCCAGTGAAAATGGAGCTCAGGAAGGCTGCCCGTGGCCTTCCCAAGCTTTGTTTTCGCTGGCAGAGGTATCATGGGCCGGTCCTTTCCTGTTTCCAGGGCAGCCCTGTGGGCCAGATCTAAGCACCTCATGGGCTAGATCTTGAATCTGACACCCCTGCCCTATTGTTTCCTAAGTATATTTCCACATACCTCTGCTACCTCTGCTTGTATCTCTATGTCCTCCTGAAGCTGAAATAGCCCAAAGATGGCTTTAATTGCTATGCTCTATAAATGGCGTTTCTCCAAATATTCCATCTGAAAGTACTGCATGCAGACCACATAAGGCACCTTGATGTGCATTTTGGGAGGGTCTGAAATGACATATTTCACACTGGAAATCTTGTGGCTCTAACTGGTATTATAGATTTCCTGTGGAAACAATTCTTTCAGTCTGTTCCCTAACCTCTTCCTACAGTCCTTTTAAGCTTCAAGGGAAGTTGGAAAACTGGCTTCCACAGGGACATTTTTTTTTCTAAATCATTGATTAGAAGGTGTAAAGCCAAAAGTGAGACCTGGTCTCATATTGTTTTGCCATCAAAAAAGGCACCAGGTCATATTTTCATTCCACTGATGGTCTTGCCCAGCAGGAGCCCACTGCTGGCCCACTTCTTCTGCGGCCACTTGTCGTGGCTTGTGCGCATCATCCCCAGCCTGCGTTTGCTGGCAGAGGCTTTCAGGAAAGATCTCTGCAGCTAAGAAACAGGCTCCATATTGATGCGTGCGGCACCCCTTGGCCTTATTTCATCATCACAAGCCTCCAGGAAAGGCCTCTGCAGGTATGAAATGAGGTCCAGATTGACGTGCATGTAGTCCCCGGCCTCCGTTTCACCATCAGAAGTAGATTGACCCGGAGCTTTGTTATCGGCTACAGAGGCCTTTCCTGAAGGGCCCTGACGGCAAAACGGAGACCAGGGGCAACATGCACATCAATCTGGACCTTGTTTCTCAGCTGCAAAGGCCTTTCCTGAAGGCCTCTGATTGCAAAACGGAGGCCTGGGGTAACGCGTGCAAGCGGCGACAAGCAGCCATAGAAGAAGTGGGTTGGCAAAGCAAGCAGGTGTCAGGGTTTGCAAGGCCTGGTAAATAGGGTAGCTCCACCCCCCCATCCCCACCCTAGCTTAATTTTTATCCATGTGCCTCATCCCATTCACTGCACCCGAGTGAGCAGGGTTTAAATTAGGGCTTATTTGAGGGGGTAGGGCTTATATTCCGCACATGTGTAAAAATCAATCTAGGACTTATTTTCGGGGTAGACTGTATTTTCGGGGAAACACAATAGTAATTCCATATCCGTCATGGTACACCAAATAAAAAACCAGGTACAACTTATTTGAAAAGTCTGGATTTTGTGCTTATAATGGAAAATTGAAACTTTGCTTTTTGATTTTGAGGATAGATTTGTTGTTATAGTACTGTATATATTACTGTGTTAAAATAAAACATTGAGGTTGTAAAATTATCTTCTACTGTGCTAAAAGAGTCAGAAATCAATACCTTTTTTTCTTTTATCCTTTCTACTCCACACTTTCACTTTTTCACCTCCCCTAATTTCCCATTATTTTCATTTTCTTTTGTATTTTATATTATGATAAACAAATACAAATTTGTAGAAACAACATAAATGCTTCCCCTAGAGAGACCTTAGCACACAATGGGAACAGGCCTATGCTCCATAGCTGTCTAAAGAACTTTAACACATAAGTCGGACTGAAAATGAAAAGATATACATTTTATTTCAAAATGTTTGATTTGTTCATCTTATTGATAATTTAGGTAAACAATAGAAGATGCTGCTATTATACCCTATATCAAAGCCTGACAGAGATTCTCTTTCTTCCCCTCTTTTATTGAAGAGAATAAGGTGAAACTATACTTTTTTTCCTTAGCTCTTTCTATTTATCTGGGCTAGGCTGATGTTGATATAAATCACTGAATTCCTTTTTCAAATATATCTCTGTACTTCTTTACATTATTACAATTAGGCCCTTTCTGTAGAATTGCTAATTTTTAAAAGAAGTTTCCATTCAGCAGTATTATCAAAATCATGTGTGCTTCTTTCAGACCTGATTTTTGATACTTTTTAAATATGCTCCAGTGATTATTGTTAATTTCTACTATAAATAGGTCAATAAAACGAATAAATTTTCCTAATCTTAATTTAATAGTACAGTACTGTTCACAAATATAGGTAAGAAATACACATGTCCCAGGATAATATTGTAAGATCCTATCTGAGTTGGTCACCAGTACTCTTCCGAGCTTCCTGAGGGAACTTCTTTCTCTCTATGTGCTTTGAGCTATTTTGAGTCATATTTCTTAATAGTTGATTGATGTGTTGATGGCCAGCAATTTGCTATTGTGTCCTTGTGCTGCCAAGACCTTGATTTCTAAGTACCTGATAAGCTGTTGGTAAATCAGCACTCCTATTGATTGATAAGGAGTTCATTTCCCAGGTTTCAATCATTTCCCTGGCCTTCTTTATATCTGCATGACCAACCATCTTAGCAGCTGCAAAATTGAATGTTTGTCTCTGTTCATTGCAATGTGAAGCTATTAAGTTCAGGTCTTCTTGTCTGACTGCTCGCTTTGTGTTCCTAAAATGTGGTGGTTAGCTTCCTCCCCATCTGTCCTACATAATCACAGAATAATCTGTGCAGGTGATCCAGCAGATTACATTAGAAGTATCTCCCACCTGCAAGTGATGTTTGTAATACATGATTTGTCCTTGTATTGTAGTCACTGGGTGGTGTCCAATGCCCACGTGGTGACCTTGGAAGCTGTATTGTATTGCTTCCGAAATGTTTTTGATGTGCCATACAGTTAATTTTGTATCATCTTTCTTCCTTTCTCTTCTTTACTTGAGACATGGGCTTCTTGTAAATGCTTGTGGGTATCTGTTCTGCCTGATTTGTTCACATAGGTACCTTCTGTCCTGTTATTTAGCTTATTGGATACTATAGTGGGTTCTCACCCTGCCATATAGTGTTGCCAGCCATTTTTCCAGACATCAGAGATGAGAATGATAGTCACACAGTAGAGAGAAGTTCTCTAAGGATGGGCTCCAGCATGAGCCTGAAAGCTCAGAAGGTGACCGACCCAGGTTGGATCTTGCAGTAATTTTCATTTGAGAGATACTATTTTTAATCTATACCTAAAAAGGGAATAATAGGTTTCAAAGAAACTGATTGATTTCATTTCATTAATTCTATATGGAATTTCTCAATCATCCAGGTCATAGTTGTCCCAAATGTGTTTTTTTCATTGCTCATTGTCATTTCATTGAGTGTGTCTCCATTGTACCAATCTCTACATGAAAGTGGTAGAAACCAAAGCCCTAGACTCCTTCACAGGAATTCCACCCACTCACTTGAGTCAAGATCAAAACACAGAAATTGGAAATATTCACCAAACATATCAATTCTGTGAAGAGAAACATCAAATTCACCTGGGAAGATGTTAAAGAAAATAGTCTGGCCTTCCTGGACTATGCAGTACACATTAAGGAAGACAGAAACCTTAACACTGAAGTTTACAAAAAACCCACTCACACAGATCAGTATTTACATTTTAATTCCCATTAACCACTGGAGCACAAAATGAGAGCCATCAGAAGCTTGTCAAGCCCGAAATTGACATATGTTAGCCATTTTAGTTAGGCTTAGTATATATTCTTTCTCTTACTTTCTCTTTGGTGGTCATGGGGAAAGGATTTCGGGCTTGCCACATTCCTAAGAGGGGAGGAGTGGAGGTAGAGAGAGTTGTTTAGGCTAGATGATTCTTCTTCCCATGGGAACTTGAGCTGACGGTGCTCAGGCCCCTTGACGTGGAGATTTATGACATCAAGCAACATTGAATTACTTCTATTGGACAATGTGATTTGGGAGGTTGTTTCTAACTTCTAATATTGTGGGGTAATTCAGGGTTGTGTCAGATCCGGAATTACCACGGATTTTGCCAATGCTTTCCTAAATAAAAGAAATTGTCTTGGAAGATGGACTTTGCTCTTTTCTTTTTAAATGGATTAACTGCAGCCAGGGAGTTTTGAGCCACGATCTTAGAGCGGAGAGTAACAACTGGACCCATAGGACCTATGGGAGACCACAATGAACTGTCTGAATGGCAGTACCAAACGGCAAAGTGCAGCCAAACTTTTGAGGATCTACCTGACCACCTGGAACAGCTTGTCATCGGATGTGAAAGCAAAGGCCGGCAAAGGAGGCAAATTCCTACTCGAAATGATCGTGAAACATGATCGTTAACTTTCAGTTTAACCCAGTTGTTGAGAGAATCTATCTCCTCCCAAAAGGGCAGCCTGTCAAGCCCAAAATTGACATACGTGTATCCATTTTAGTTAGGTTTAGTATATATTCTTTCTCCTACTTTCTCCTTGGCGGTCATGGGGAAAGGATTTTGGGCTTGCCATATTCCTAAGGAAGGATGAGTGGAGATAGAGAGAGTTGTTTAAGCTAGGTGTTTCTTCTTCCCATGGGAACTTGAGCTGACCATGCTCAGGCCCATTGAGGTGCAGATTTATGACATCAACCAACATTAAATTACTTCTATTGGAGAATGTGACTTTTTGGGGTTGTTTCTACACCTAAACTATGCAGTCTCGGGACTGATAAGGCATTGCGAACTGCCCGTGTCAATGATAACATCTATGGGCTCTTCTACACCTGTGCAAGTAACAGTCAATGTCCCTTCAATTTTAAAAGGTAAAGTAGCTGTCCCCATGCTATTTAAAGAAAAAAAAGATGAGGAGGTTTCATCCTTGTGTTGATTTTAAGAGGTTAAATTGTGTGAGTATTCACAACACATACCCCCTACCACTCATGAAAGATATGTTAGGACACTTAGCAAAAGGGAAAATGTTTACTAAACTAGATCTCCAAGAAGCGTATTATTGAATCCGCATCAGAGAAGGAGATGAGTGGAAGATTGCTTTCAATTGACCCTTAGGTAGTTTTCAGTTCACTGTAATGCCATTTGGATTACAAGGAGCCCTAGGGGTCTTCATACACCTCATAAATGAAGTCTTACATCAGTGGTTCCCAAAGTGGGCGGTACCACCCCCTGGGGAGCTGTGGAATGCCTTAGAGGGCGCTAAGAGTCAAGGGGGCCAGCAGGGGGGTACTGGCACTCTGTCTGGCAGCTTCAGGGGGGGAGAAACAGGTGGCACGCAGATGGCTACCTCTCTCTCCCCCCTTGTCGTCCAGTGCAGCAGCTCTTCCCATGGCAGAATCTACCCATGAAATGAACATGTGTGTTTGTGTGTGTGTGTTTATGAGCTGGGAGGGGCCAGAATGAGCCAAAGCACCAATGGGAATTCTCCTTGCTCCAGTGTTATCAGTCTCCGGACAGAATCTCCCTTCTCACTTCCCCCAATGGAGGAGAGAGTTCCAAGCAGAGAGAGAAGCGGAGAAAGTGGGAGGGGGGATCTTTTCAGTCTTGGGGGGCTGCATTCTAGGGGGGGTCTTTCATGCCAGCTCCAGAGGGGAGGGTGGACTTCCTTTTGTGCCCCGCATGATTCTCATCCAATCTCCCTTTCTCTGTGCATCTAAAGAGGCAGCTAGATGCCCTTTGAGTTCCCACAGTGCCCAGAGGGTGCCCTGGCTGGAGCTGCTGAGACTCCAGATGGGCAAAAGGGAGCCAGAACTTGAGGGGTCCTTCGGGCTCCCCCCACTCAGTCTGGAAGGAGGGAGCCCGCAGCAGGTGCTGCAGAGGACAAGGGGGGAGGCTCAGCTCCACAGCCAGCCATGGGGGCCCCACACTCATCCCAATCTGAAGAGAAGCCAAGAAAACCTTCAGCTGACAGTTTATGCAGGAAGAGACGGAGAGGAATTGCAGGGATCCCCCCAGTCCAGCAGGATCCTCTCCCCAGGCCCCCATCCCTTGATGGGGGGGATTTTCATAGGGATCTCTCGGCTTTACAGGAGAAAACAGCGTTTTCCGTCCTTGAAACCCATGTCTCTCTTGAAGAGCCCCTTATGATCCCCCTTCCCAATGGGAAGGCATCTTCCCCTTTCTTTCTGTGGCTCAGCATCCCACTTTTCCTTGCAAAACAGCCCCTGATGAAGATCCCAGAACAAAGTTTGGCCATTTCTCCTCCATTTTCCGCTCTTTTCCCCAGACAATTTCAACATCTGCCCATCATTTTAAACCACAAAAACTGATAGTTTCATCAAAAAAAAGTATACAAAGTAACATTTTGGTAGGAAATTGCCAATATAAAAATGCAGACATAGAAGTGGAGTCGCGACGAACTTTTTTTCCCTCAGAAATTTGCATATCTCGGCTGTGGAATAGGAAGCACTGCTATAACAAGGCTCCTTTTTCTAATGGTTTTTCTTCATTACTTCTTTATTATTTTTTCATGATGTAAAATAGAAAAAAATAAAGCAAGTGAGGAAATGAGAAAAGGAAGGAAAGGGGAGGAGAAGTGTGGGAGAAAGGAGGCACCGGCCCTGCAGGCACATTGGGAAAGTAGAGCAAAGTCAGTTTGGCTTTCTTCTACTTTTCAAATGCGCTGCCACTGCTGCGTTCTAGGTGCCAGTCCTGAAGGTCCACCCCATTGAACCCGCTGCACCGGAGGGACCTGCCCAAGCAAGTCCGAGTGGAGCAGTGCACCAAGTCAATGGGGTGAGCCTGAGAGAGAGAAAGAGAGAGAAAAGAAAGAGAAAAGGGAAAGAAAGAAAAAGGAACAAAAGAAAGAGGGGGGGGAGAGAGAGAGACCTGATGCATCAGATTGAAATGAGGCCTAATTTAGACTTGAGGCCCTTTTCCACGTTGAAACATCTTTGCCAGAATCTTTGCCAGTCCATTGAAACATCTTTGGCTTCTATTAAAGGTTTTGTGGATGAAACATTGTCAAGATTATCAGGAAGCTCTCACATTTTGTTGAGGCTTTAAACAGGATCCATTGGACCAGACCTCCACCCTAAATATTACTTTTCCCCAATGTATTACAGTGACAATTCTGAAGAAGGCAAAACCAAAATGTACTGATAAATTACAAGGAGAACATACACACACACACACACATACACACACTCCCTTCTAACCCTGTTGGACCAGATGATTGGACTAGAATAGATCTCATTATCTTTCTCCTCCCTCCTTTATTTCTTTTTCTTTCTGTCCCTTCCTTCCATTCTCCCTTCTTTCTTTGTCTGTCCCTTTTTCTTTCTTTACCTTTTCTCTTTCTTTTCTCTCTCTCTCTTTCCCTCTCTCAGGCTCACCCCATTGACTTGGTGTGCCACTCCACTCGGACTTGCTTGGGCAGGTCCCTCTGGGGAAACGGGCTCAATGGGGTGGACCTGCGGGGCCGGCACCTAGAACACGGCAGTGGCGGCACGTTTGAAAAGTAAAGCAAAGCCAGAGGTCGGTAATTTTTGCTGCAAAGAATCACAAAAGCTTCGGGGTTGTGCACAAGAAGGGACACACATGTCAATGCAATTCAGCAACATAAAATAAAGAAATACAAATAAAACAAATAAACAAGAATCGGCAAAGTATCTCTGATTAGATTCTATTCACTGCTAGAATCTAATCAGAGATGCTTTGCCGATTCTAATCCAATGACCTGCTCCAGTAGGGTTAGAAAGGAGTGTGTGTGTATTTGTGTGCATGGCTGTCAACACTCCAAAAACAGGTCAAGTAGCTCTGGGGAGGCCAGTCATAAATTAGAACACTTGCTAAACAACTGGCCATTAAGTGAAGACCATTTGTATTTGGTTTGCCAGTCACCTGGCCACACCCATCCAGTCACATACCACCAAACCACACCTACCAGGTCATGTGACCAGCACATTCAAGGGAAACGCGCCCAATTACGGTTATTTATTTCCAAATTCTTAAAGGGGTTAGGGAGGGTGGTCAGACAGGGTTTGGGGGACAACCCGTCTGGAAAAAAGACCAGACCGGAGTTCACGCATGGTCGGGGGATTGTGGGACTGGGGATGGTTGAATCGAGGATGGGGATTTTTTCTAGGGAGGGGGAGGAAAGGGCCATCTCTACGATCGGTGGGAGAGGCAGGTATGGTGTTGACAGGGGTCTTATCAAGTTATGGGAGCCCGCCCCCGCTGTTTACAAGCGGTGGTGTGCTCCGGCCCCCAGGTCATGTCTCACTCCCTGAGTTGTTTGAATGATCAGGCCCCGGGCCTCCGGCTGATGTTATGCAACGCCAGGTCCGTAGTGAATAAAGCCCCGCTTGTTTACCATCTTGTCACGGAGGGGTGTGTGGACCTGGCTGGCATTACCGAGACCTGGCTGGGACAGGAGGGGGCGTCCCTCTGGTGGAGATGTGCTCAGCCGGGTTTCAGGTTTTTCATCGGCCGAGGGCCCAGGGGTGGGGGGGGGGTTGCGGTAATTATTCGGGAGGATCTGGGACCTAGGGAATCCACTGTTCCTCAGACGACCGGATGTGAGTCCCTTTTTGTAAAGTGTGATTCCGGGGTTCAGATGGGCCTATTGATCACATACCTGGCTCCCTGCTATGTGACATTGGCTCTGCCTGAGCTCCTCGAGGTTATAGCCGGCCTGGCGGTTGAGACCCCCAGGCTGATGGTCATGGGGGATTTCAACCTGTCTTCGGCTGGTGGGGCCTCAGGGATTGCTCAGGAGTTCTTGGCTTCCATGACAGCCTTGGGCCTGACCCAATTAATTAGGGAACCCACTCACATTGGGGGTCACATCCTGGATCTGGTTTTTGTCTCTGGACAGTGGCAGGATGATCTTGGTGTTGGGGACATTTTTGTTGAGCCCTTGTCATGGTCAGATCATTCGCTCCTTAGGCTGGACTTCCAGGCCGCTCCTCCCCATCGCAGGGAGCCGGACCAAATACATTGGTACCGCCCCAGGCGCCTGATGGATCCAGATAGGTTCCTGTTGGAGCTTGGGCCATGTCCTGACATTCGAACACACGACTCGGTTGAGGACCTGGTCGCCACCTGGGATAGGGTAGCAGCTGGGGCCCTGGACCGGGTCGTGCCCTTGCGGCCTCTGACCTGGCGCCGCTCTCACTCGGCCCCGTGGTTTTCCGGAGAGCTGACGGAGATGAAGCGCCGGAAGAGATGCCTGGAGAGTATTTGGAGGACTACTCGCTCTGGACCCGACCAAACACTATTACGGTCTTATATTAAGACCTATTTAGTGGCGATAAGGGTGGCAAAGCGTTCTTACTTTTCCACCCTTATTGCGTCTGCAGGAAACCGCCCGGCCGCCCTGTTTAGAGTGACCCGCTCCCTCCTGGAAGGGGGAGCGTGGGAGGACCCCTTGCAGGCATGGGCTGAAGACTTTTCGAATTTCCTGGTGGATAAAATCACTCGGATCCGGGATGGGTTGGACTCTGAATGGGCAACTCTGGGTGGGGGGTTGGGGGCGGAATTTGAGCAGTCATTTGGGAGGAGTTTGATCCTGTGACCCCCGAAGACGTGGACAGGTTGCTGCGGGGGCTGAATGCTACCACATGTTTATTGGACTCATGTTCCTCCTGGCTGGTGTTGGCCACCCAGGAGGTGACACGAGGTTGGTTTCAGGGTATTATTAACGCTTCCTTGAGTGAGGGATATCTGCTCACTGCCTTGAAAGAGGCGGTGGTGAGACCCCTCCTCAAGAAACCGCCCCTGGACCCAACTTTGTTATCTAATTATTGTCCCGTCTCCAACCTTCGTTTTGTGGCGAAGGTTGTTGAGAGTGTGGTGGCATGACAGCTTCCCCAGCACCTGGATGAAGCTGTCTATTTGGATCCACGCCAATTGGGCTTCAGGCCCGGATACAGCATGGAGAGGGCATTGGTCGCATTGGTGGATGAACTCTGGAGGGCCTGTGACAGAGGTTATTCCTCTGTCCTGGTCCTATTAGATCTCTTGGCGGCTTTCGATACTGTCGACCACAGTATCTTATTGCGGCGGCTGGGGGGGTTGGGAGTGGGAGGCACTGTTATGCCTCCTCCTTCCTCTCTGACCATTCGCAATTCGTGTTGGCAGGGGGGCAGAGGTCGGCCCCGAGGCCCCTGGTTTGCGGGGTGCCTCAGGGGTCGGTGCTCTCGCCCCTTCTGTTCAACATTTATATGAAGTCGCTGGGTGAGATCATCCATGGCTTTGGGATAGAGTTCCATCAGTATGCTGATGATACTCAGCTGTACATCTCTACCCCGGGCCACCCCAATGAAGCCATCGAAGTGATGACCCGGTGCCTGGAGGCCATGCAGTGTTGGATGGGGCGGAACAGGCTTCAGCTCAACCCATCTAAGACTGAGTGGCTGTGCTTTCCGGCACCCCGGTACAGCCAGCTGGTTCCATTGCTGGCTGTGGGGGGGGGGAAACTCTTGCCGCCACAGAGTGGGCCTGCAATCTGGGTGTCCTCCTGGATGTGCAGCTGTCATTGGAAGAGCATGTGGCGGCCGTCGCCAGAGGGGCTTTTGGCCAGGTCTGTAGGATCTACCAGTTGCGGCCCCTTCTGGATCGGGATGCGCTTTGCACGGTCACCTCCGCCCTGGTGACCTCCCGCCTAGACTATGCCAATGCTCTCTACATGGGGCTGCCTTTGAAGAGCATCCGGAGGCTCCAGCTGGTGCAGAGTGCGGCTGCGTGGGTGGTGTTGTGGGCTCCTCGGGGCTCCCATGTTACATCACTTCTGCGCGAACTGCATTGGCTCCCGGTGGCCCTTCGGGTGCGCTTCAAGGTCTTAGTTATCATCTTTAAAGTGCTCCATGGCTCGGGACCAGGATATCTGCAAGACTGCCTCCTGCCATTATCGGCCTCCCGCTGACCGATACGCTCCCATAGAGTCAGCCTCCTCGGGGTGCTGCCGGCTGGACGGCTGGCGACCCCGAGGATGCGGATCTTCTCATTGGGGGCACCCTCTCTCTGGAACGAATTACCCCCAGAGATGAGGACTCCTGACCTTCCGCTGTGCGTTGAAAACTTATTTATTTCAGCAAGCTGGTCTGGCCTAGGGGTTTTTAATTTTTTTAATCTGGTTTTAATCTTTCTTAATCCCCTTATTTTTAATCTTTGTAAGAGCCAATATATTTAATTCTTTTAATTTTTAAATATTGTATATGTGTTTTATATGTGCATTTTATTCTGGCTGTTCACCGCCCCGAGTCCCTTTGGGAGAGGGGGCGGTATTTAAATTTAAATAAATAAATGCCCAGCCAGCAAGCCACACCCAGCCAGTCACATGACCAGCAAGCCATGCCTACCCAGTCACATGATCAGCAAGCCACACCCTCAAATTAGGCCACACCCACATAAATTTGAATCCCACCCCTAGGTGGGGTGCACTGAGGATGAATTTGTAGTACCAACGGGGCAGTGGACTGAAAAAGTTTGAGAACCACTGTCTTATATTAATATCTGTAAAGAGGGGGCCTGGTCTACTTGGGTGACATTCTTATTTACAATGAAACTCTAGATTAGAAGAACACATTAAGTTAGTAAGAAAAGTATTTAAATGACTGTTAGATGCAAAGCTGTATGTGAAACTATCCAAATGCGAACTCCACAAAGAGTCATTAGATTATCTTGGCTACCGCATTTCAAATCAGAGGATAGAAATGGATCCAGCAAAAGTGAAATCTGTCTTGGAGTGGCAACCCCCAAAGAATCGCAAACAGCTGCAAAGCTTCTTGGGATTTGCAAACTTCTACCAACAATTTATCCCTTCATTTGCAGAGACTGCATTATCGATAACAGAACTATTTAAAACCGAGAGTGGGGGAGCAACCAAGGCAAAACCTGGACAACCCCTTAAATGGACTCTAGAATGCCAAAAAGCTTTTGAATTGTTAAAAGGCATTTTGCACAGGAACCCATTCTAAAACACCCTGACCCAGCATTGCCTTTTATAGTGCAAGCCAATGCTAGCGACATAGCAGTGGCAGCTGTTCTACTCCAGAAAAATGATAATGGGCTGTTCTACTCCAGAAAAATGATAACCCTGCGCATATACATCCAAAAAACTCACAGACACTGAAAGAAGGTGGACTGTATGGGAAAAAGAAGCTTATGCAGCTCGTTGGGCTTTACAAACTTGGAAACTATTTTTAGAGGGCAATAACATTCCGTTCGAAGTGTGGACAGACCATAAAAACTTAGAAGCTCTAAAAACACCCAGGAAACTCTCTCCAAAACAAATTAGGTGGGTTCAATACTTCAAAAGATTCAATTTCCAATTGAAATACCTTCCAGAGGCAGGAATCTACTGCCAGACGTACTGTTTAGGAAGCCCCAATTTGAGAGTAAGTGAGAAGTATTTCACCCAATCATTCCACCGTCCCCTCAAGAGACAGTTCCAGTAATCACACGGGCAAAAGCCCAAATCAAAAAAATCAAAGACAAATCAGAAATGACCTGGAAGTTGCAAAATGTATTAACAGCAGATACTTGGTATCAAGAAAATAAGGATTTGTTAACTATGCGAGACGGTGTAGCATGGAAGGGTTCTAAACTATATGTCCCAAAAACTTTATGTCTTCATGCAAAAGTCATGACTCAAAACAAGCAGGACATTTTGGATATTTAAAAACCCTACACATGGTCAGATGCCAGTTTTGGTGGCCAAAAATGAAGCAAGACATTGAGGATTATGTAAAGAGTTGTGCCACAAGGAAAACCAGACCAGGAAAACCTTCAGGATTATTACAATCTGTAGTAGAACCATCCCAGCCCTGGGAGGAGATAGAGATGGATTTTATAGTAGATTTACCTGAGAGTGGGGGGCACACAGTCATTTGGATTGTAGTGAATTTATTTTCCAAACCAGCTCATTTTATTGCATGCCCAGGACTACCATCAGCTAGGAAATTATCCAAAATGTTTGTGAATCATATATATAGATTGCATGGAGTGTCTCGCAGAATCATTTCAGATAGAGGGGTTCAGTTTACTGCAAAATTCTAGAGGGAATTTATAAAAGCAATTGGATCCTCTCAAGGTCTAAGCTCAGGATTTCACCCAGAAACTAATGGATTGTGTAAAGAAAGTAACCAAATTATTGGATAATATTTAAGATGTTATGTAAATTACCAACAAATCAACTGGGCTGATTTGCTGCCATTTGCAGAGGTTGTTTATAATAATGCTGTACATAGCAGTACTGGGTTAAAACCTTTTCAAATTAATACTGGGATGGAATTCATTCCCATGCCTGAATTGCCAAGGGACACCCCCCATCCATGTCAGTAACTAAATGGATGGATGCAATTAAGGAGTCTTGGGAAAACACAAAAAAGACTTTGAATAAGGCAGCACAAATCCGAAAGATACAAGCTGACAAACACCATTCCCAGCAGTCACAATTTAAAGAGGGGGATAAAGTCTATTTGTCAATTAAATATTTGAAGTTACACTTACCTTCTAGGAAATTAAGTCCAAAATTTATAGGGACTTTTCAGGTAATTAAAGTAATAAACCCAGTAACTGTAAAATTTAATCTCCCAAGGCTATTGGGGAAAGTACATCTGGTGTTTCATAGTAGTTTATTAAAGCCGTTTGTTGATTCTTCATTGAGGCCAACAGAACATGTAGCTCCAAAGCCTTTATTCATTGCGGGGCATGAACATTATGAGGTTAAGAAAATTTTGGATTCTAGGATTTTCAGGGGGAAATTACAATATTTAATTCATTGGAAAGGCTATCCAATTTCACAAGTGACTTGGGTAAATAGTTGGAAAGTTAATCCTGATAGATTGATGGGAAAATTCCATGAAAAATATCCACACAAGCCTAAGGCGAATTTTGTGGGTGGCAGAAGAGATTAAAATGCACAGTGTATGATTGTGTTTAACCTAATTTCAATCTTTGTATATTTTATGTTGTTGCAGGGTTTTTTTTTCAAATGAGGGAGTGATTCTTCTTCCCGTGGGAACTCGAGCTGACTGTGCTGAAGCCCGTTGAGGTGGAGATTTATGACATCAAACAACGTTGAATTACTTCTATTGGAGAATATGACTTTTGGGGGTTATTTCTAACTTCTAATATTGTGGGGTAATTCTGGGTTGTGTCAGATCTGGAATTACTACGGACTTTGCCAATTTGATGCTTTCCTAAATAAAAGAAATTGTCTTGGAAGATGGACTTTGCTCTTTTCTTTTTAAATGGATTTCATCACTTGGAAACCTGACAAAGCTTACATCACCGAGCTGAAGGCCTGCCTACCAGCAAACATGGAAAAGAAAAATAATGAAAACACATCAAGGAAGCCCTCAAAATGTGTGGCTATCCCAAGTGGGCCTTCATCAAATCTCAAAAAAGACCCTACAGGAGGTCCTCTGTAACAGATAATGATGAGAACAATAAACAAAGCAACACTGTCATTCTGTACATTGCAGGCATATCGGAAAAGCTCAGGAGGATCTTTAGCCAACATAACATACATGCACACTTCAAACCCAAGAATATACTAAGGCAGAAGCTTGTCCACTCCAAGGATAAAACACCCAGACAGAAACTGAACAACGTGGTATATGTAGTATAATGCAGTGAGCTATGTGCAGATCTGTACATTGGGTAAATGAAACCACCAGTTCATAAACACATGGCACAACATAGGAAAACAAACACATCAGGACTAGATTCATTTAAGGACTAGATCTGCATTTAAAAGGCAGAGGCCACTCTTTAGAAGACAACAAAGTTCATATTTTGGACAGAGAGTATCACTGGTTTAAAAGAGGGATTAAAGAGGACATCTATGTCAAAACTGAACAGCCCTCCCTCAACAGAGGGGGAGGATACAACAATATCTACCTCCAATCTACAACAGAGTCCTTTCAACAGTTCCAAGAAGGCTCCACACCAATTTGCACCATTCAGGTGATCCTGATGACACAGATAAACCTCCAGGTGATCTTAATGGCCCACTAAAAGAGTGCAAATAACCAGCTGTCTGCAAGGTGTATAAATCTTTCCATTCCCCACTATCCAGTCAGAGCTAAAGAAGCTTCTTGGATAAGAAGCAAAACTTATTTGAAGAAAAACCAGAAAGACCAATTGCCTCTTTAAAAAAGCACCTTTAGAATTTCATTAATTCATTTACCTTATGTGCTCCACTGGCTGTAATCCATTCTCTCTGATCTTTAACTGCTGAAAGTTTTTGAATAATATCTGTGAATTAAAGAAACTGAATAAAATATATGCCTCCCATAAAATTCTTATTTTGAATAGTTTTGAGAAAAGAATCCACATTTACAAAATAGTATGTTTCAGAACTTAATAGATTCTGACACATGATTTTGAAGATTCAATGTTAGACTTAAGATTTAAAATGAGATGTCTGCCGAAGTGGGGATGTTTAAAAAATCAAATTGATTATGACTCAGCAAGGACTTGTCAATTTTAAAACAAATTAACACATTTTTTAAAAAAGGATAAAAATTTAATCACAAAACTGCAGTCCTTTTTTAATTGTCCATGTGGCTATCCTTCAAATACATTAAATCAAAAGATGAAATATGTTCAGTCATGTTTAGAAAAAGCCATTAAAATTAGTATAACCTCATTATTCCCGACTAAGTAAAAATCTATGGTTTTATTGGGTCAGATTGAACCAGGTTTAACTTTGGTATTTAAGACTTACAATCTCATCTGTTTATTTAGTGTTACTTGTTGTGTTAGAGCAGTTTCAATATTAGAAAGCTTAACAATACTACATATTTCAACCAACATTCAATTTTCCTATTTTATAACTTTACTACTTCATTTTACTGGGAGCTAATTACTTAAACTTACATATCATGTTGACTAGTTTGTCTATGTTATGTTGCTCCTCTCCATAAGCAAGATAATCATTTGTTACTGTTTCCATAGACTGTAAATGACAAAACAATGAAAACATGGTATCAAGAAAAGGTTATGATAACACTTTATAGCACATATGCTCCCAACTTGTAAATGGTGTACTTTTTCATAATATACCACATAATAATGTTACAACAATGAAACAAAATTTTTATTATTATTACACTGAGATTGCCAAGGAAAAAAATTATTAATACATAACATTAGTCAGGTTTCATACTATGGCTTAATAGTATCACCCAGAATCACTGGAAACCAGGCAGCATGTAAATTTATCTCTTTCTGCTCTTTTACTTCTTTCCTGACAGTTAGCCGCTTACTCAGTTCCTAGTAGTTTATCTTAACATAAACTTTTAGACACAACTCGGATGGCTTAGAAATTTTATTGCATACAAGGAATTCAGAATCTTTGAAATGTATGTAATGGGATATCGATAGTGCTTATTTTAATGTTATTGTCTTTACCTTCCAGCTTTCTAAAAATAATTTCTTGACGGTTTGCTTGATGGCTGTCAACTAGCTTAATGTAATAATTTTGTATTTTTGGCAACTACTGATCAAGATTTAAATTCTGGCATCTGAAAGCAGAACTGGAAAAGACTCTGATCTGAAAGTTGGGACAATTGCTTGCCTGTCACTTTAGATCTTTTGTATGGGGCAGGATTGTAAACTCGCAGCCCACAGGCTGGATGCATCATGCGCTGGCCAAGCCCATGCCCAGTTTAGCAA
Source organism: Bungarus multicinctus (assembly GCA_023653725.1). NCBI lineage: Eukaryota > Metazoa > Chordata > Lepidosauria > Squamata > Elapidae > Bungarus > Bungarus multicinctus. The sequence continues at coordinate 43,164,579 of CM042840.1, forward strand.
AGGGGAAAAAAGTCATGATACGTCACATGATGATGTTGTGATGACATGAGTTTGACATCCCTGGTGTGGGGGAATTCATTGGAAATAGCAATTATATTTGAAAGTATTAGTAATAAAAGGAAATCTGGCCGTCAAAGCCTGATTGCTGGTCACTATTGCTGGCCATCACCAAGCTGTCATCACCCAGAGCAGAGAAAAACTCAAGGAACTATTCTCTCTGCAGAGGCACCCTCCCTCTGGAATGAATTACTCCCAGAGATGCGGGCCATTACTGATCTGCAGACCTTCCGGCGCGCACTAAAGACCCACCTTTTCCAACAGGCCGGTCTGGCCTAGTATCAATTACTAGGGTTTTAATTTTTGGTATTTTTAACTTTTTTACCTTGTTTTTATAGTGTTATTCCAGCCACTTGTTTAATCTCTTTTAAATCTCTTTTAAATTTTTATTAATTGTGTCCTTTTATCTTGGCTGTACACCGCCCCGAGTCCCATTTTGGGAAAGGGGGCGGTATAAAAATTTAATAAATAAATATAACTATTACAAGAAGTGGAGAGTCCTGGCCCACAGAATCATCAAGACTCAGGCTTGATTGAATGGATAACATCAACATTACAAACTTTACATCAGGGATGGTCAATTAATTTTTCCAAAGGAAAATTAGAAACTGGGATGCTGTGAAGGGCCCATGCCAGTGGTGGGATTCAAAAATTTTACCACCAGTTCTGTGGGTGCAGCTTGGTGGGCATGATGTGGCTTGGTGGATGTGGCTTGGTGGGCGTGGCAGGGGAAAGATATTTTAAAATCTCCATTCCCACCCCACTCCAGGGGAAGGATACTGTAAAATCCCCATTCTCTGCCCCCCCCCCCACTAACCTGCTTTCAAGTTCCATTCTCCAAAAGTTCCATTCTCCAAAAGAAAACCCAGCTGATTAGCTGGAACTCAGAGAATATGGGGGCGGGACCAGTCACAGGTAGTATTCTGAACTACTCAAAATTTCCACTACCAGTTCTCCGAACTACTCAAAATTTCTGCTACTGGTTCTCCAGAACTGGTCAGAACCTGCTGAATACCACCTCTGGCCCATGCCATCCTGCTCCTGAAGCTATCCCACCAATGCCAGTGATGCTGCACTGATATTTTGCCCTTTACCAGCACCACACTGCCCACTCCTTTGCTGCTGCCCCACATTGATTCCCTGTGCCCAACCACCAAAGCTGCATGCCAGAATGGGACTGCTCATAGGCCAGAGGTGGCCTACAAGCTGTAAAATGCTGTAATTTTAAATGTGATAGATCAATCCTATGGGTCTGACATCCCCAACATGAAGATGACCCCATTTTTTCCAAAGGAGCTTTTTCTTTTTTATATAATTTACAATGTACCCAACTTTCTGTTAATCTGAAATAATAAAATGATTGGGAATTACTCTCAGTCCAGCTGTGGAATAGCACTAGCACTTAGACTTATATACCACTTCACAGTACTTTACAGCCCTCTCTAAGCGGTTTACAGAGTCAGCATATTGTCCCCAACAATCTGGGTCCTCATTTTACCCACCTCGGAAGGATGGGAGGCTGAGTCAATCTTGAGCCAGTGAGACCTGAACTGCCAAACTGCAGCCAGGAATCAGTAGAAGTAGCTTGCAGTACAGCATTCTAACCACTGCACCACTGTGATTCATGTTACTATTTGCCTCTTTTGTAAGTTGCCATAATGTTCTTCAAATTCTGAATGTTCACTATACAGTACATTAAAATATTTAGTAATCTTTGCATTAGCTCAATACTGAGCTTTTCTGACTTCAACACAATATGACCAACAATAATATGACCCAGATCTCATCACTCTAATAGAAACATAACAATATTGCAAACTGATGACAGAAAAAGCCCATCAAGTCTGCCCTTTGATGTTTTCTTTTTAAACAAACAAACAAATGGCTCACGTGGTGAGAACACTGGGTTGATTATCTGCAAGCCTGCATTCAAGACCCAAATGCTGTTGTGTGGCAGAGTGAGCTTCCATTATTTGCTCCAGCGTCTGCAAACCTAGCAGTTCAAAAGCATGCAAATGCCGAGTAGATAAATGGGTATCACTTCTGTGGGCTCATTAATGAGGATATGAAAGGAGCCCCCAACTGGGTATTCCCCTCCCCTCAGCAACAGTGATGTCACTGGTTAATCCTTTCAACCCAAAAAAGCCTTAGAGTTTCCAAGATAAATATGAAAAATTTTAATTTTTAATTTTGTTTTATTTTTATTTTTTTCTGGATGATGGATATGTGTTTATATCAAGCATTTTTAAACTCATTTACTGATGAAGGACTCACTATCTAATGTATTATTTCCACTTTGTTCCAAGCTTTCACTACTTTTTATGAAGCAATACTTTCTAACAATGCTTTTGATCTTTCCTCCTGTTGGTTTGAGGTTATGCCCTATGTTATTGATTTTTCCTTAATATTGAAAATACTGCCTTAGTATATTTAGAGATTTCAATCACATCTCCCCTTTTCTTTCTGTCCTTGAGGCTGTACATATTCAGTTCCTCCAACCTATCCTGATATGTTTTGTCCCTCAGACCTTGCATCTTTTTTGTTGTCCGTCTGTGGACTCGCTCAATCTTAATATCTTTTTTTAAGTGATTACTCCAGAACCGGACACATATTCCAAATAGAGCCTATTTGGATTAGGACCTTCTTTTTCCTGCTGGTGATCTCTTTAGTGATGCATTTCCCAGAATTTTGTTTGCCTTCGGAGCTGCCTGGACACTGTTTACTCATTTTGCAGTTATCTGCTATGAGCACATCTAAATCCTTTTCATCTGTTGTTCTGTCTAACCCATAATATTGTATTCTGCCAGAGGATTCATTTTCCCCAAGTGCATGATCTTATATTTAGACAATGAACTGCAGTCTCCACATTTTTTAGCAATTTTCCAGCAATGCCCAATTGTTTTCCATGTTACCCCAAATTAAATAAACTACAGCCAAACTTTTTCAAACCCAACAAATATCATAAGATTTTAATAGGGTTTCTTAATAAGATTTCAGGCAAGAATAGTTTGGTATCCTATAATAATGAATAATTTCTCAGGAATAATATTAATGAATGTCCTTTCACAATCTCGTGAGATTTTGCCAGGTTTTTATTTTTTTAATTTTTACTAATTTTAGAATATGTCATTGTTGCCATTACCATGTCATCAGTGTAACACAGGAAAAACTTGTTAATTTCTATCATAAATCGATATTGGTTTAGAAGAGGAACATATCTGTAATATGGCAGTTTATTAGTTTGCTTGCCATTATCATATTTAAAAAGATGGTTATCTTTTTTTCCTACCTCTGTCATTATCCAAAAATTCTAAAATTCTGCTATGTGTTGTAAAAATAAAACCCAACAGAAAAGGGGATGTCAGATCCATGTATCTGCCATTCTTCAATGGAAGAAGGGGGGGGGGGAGTTGGTACAAGTAATCCTTTTTGATGAACCTGAATATATTAAATCTTATATTGAATCTGTATAACTGCACATGATATACAACTGGAGGACTGGAGCCAGATGGCTAGAAACTTGTCACCTCTTGGAGAGATAGCAAGAGCAGAAGGAACCATAAAAATTCCAGCTCTGGAAGATGCTCCCTGGGAAAATCCTCTAAGATACGTTCCTAGGAAAGGGAAGGGGGGAATTAACATGTTGGTTCTTTGTTTGACTAAATCCACATTTAAATAAGGGGAGGGGTTCTAACTCCCTTTATCCATTACTGAATGCCTGGAAGCACTTAGATTCTGCTTTCACTAGTACTGGATTCACTTCCTTTCAATAAAGGATTCCTTTTGAAATACCTAGTTTTCAGAAATTCATTCTTTTTGATTGAAGGAGAAAAGTCCACATGCTTACATAAGCAGAATCTGCAATAGAGGTCAACCAGAGAGGAATTAGTTTTTAAACTTCACTTTACCGAGGGGACCCTGCAAAAATGTCTGAATATAGCAAGGAGCAAGGGGAAGCCGAATGCTGGGGAGAAACTTTGACAACTACCCAGCCAGTCACTGACTTTGTGTACCACCTTGAAGACAGTGAAGCTGCCTGCGAAAACTCCACAAAGCCCCGGTGGTCTATAGGCATACGAAAGAGCTGGTATAGAAGAACCAAGGGAGTAATCCTCACCCGGGGCAACTGTAAACCTGGGTGGAAAATGGAGCTGGAGGCCCTCTCTGATCAGGAAGAATGGGTCAAGGAACCACCGCCAGATGACCGACTGAAACGGTACATAAATCGCCTTGTGAGGGAAGCCCTGGAGGATCTCCATGTGAGGGATGAATCAGGTCGCCAACGGAGGAGAGCAAGTGAACTAGAAATTGAGAGAACCCAAGCCGTCACCCCTGATCCAGCTGAGAATGATCAGTCAATGGAATAAGTCAGAGGACCAGTAGCCATACCAGGTACCCAGAGCAGGGGATTAACCCTGGCCAACCCAGAGACATACAACTGCAGAGAAAGATCCCACTCTTGGAGATAAAATTCAATGAGGAACCTCAGAAATGGGGATTTTTCCTGGCGCAAGTCCTCACCGTCCCAGGGGACCCGAGTGCGAGTTGTCACCTTGGCCTTAGAAGGGGCAGCAGCCAGATGGATGGTGACTCTCCACAATGTCAATGCCCAAGAACTGAGGAACCTCATCAATTCATGACAGCTCTATGTCACCGCCGATGACCACATTAGAGTCGTAAAGCAAGGCTGTCGCTTGGTAGCTGAGTACAGCGAGGAATTTCATGACCTGGCGGGCCGAGTCGACAGACCAGAAGATATCTTAGTCTGTTGGTTGAAAGATGGACTCAATGACGACCTGTACGCTGCCTGTCTGGCTTATGGGGCCCCAAACCTTCTGCATGAATGGTACCTGATGGCAGAGGAGGCAGAGATAGACATGACCCATAACCAGTACCACAGTGGCAACGTTTGGAGAAGATCCCCACCCCAAGGAAAGTGGGAACTTTTCAAACCCCAAACCACCATGACTCCAAGACCAGCTGGCTGTTTTAAGTGTGCATGCAGTTAACCATGCAGCAGAAAGCCATTCCAAAACCCCTGCCAGAAAGCCAGAACATCCATCAGGGGGGAAACCTGGAAAATTCAACCCCCGAGGAAAAGAAACTGGCCTGAGAAGCCGAGAAGCTGTGAGGTTCCGGTCCCCCCTACCCAGAGGAAGAATCCCCAATGCCCCAAGGAGACCGGAGACAGTCCGAAAGTGATCCGGAAGACAACTCGCTAGTAAGCGACCCAATTGAACCAATCACTCTACCCCTAAGACTGTTTATCTCCAGCAAGGGAAGGAGGAGGAAGTTGCAGGGTTACTGGATTCGGGATGCACCCAGTGCGTAATCAACCCCTCCCTAGCAGAGAAATTGGGAATCCAACTAAAGGAAATGGAAAATCCCATCGCTTTCTGCCAATTAGATGGAACTATAGCGGGGGGGAGGGGGGAAGCCGGCCAATTTTGCCACAGAACTATTGAAAATAAGACTAGGGAACCATAGTGAGATGCTCACATTCATTGTAGCCCCAGGAATGGAATGGTCACTAGTCCTAGATCTCACATGGCTATGGAAATGGAATCCAAAAATAAATTGGAAGAGAGGAACTGTAGATTTCCAGAAACATGTAGCATTTGCAAACAGCCCAGAAGAAAGGAAAAGAAAAGGAACAGAGAACATAGAGCTAGCCATGGCCGGTCAGCCATCTGAACTCATTAAGATCCCCAATGAGTATCAGGATTTAGCACAAATGTTTAGCAAGGAGGCTTCTGATGAATTCCCACCCCATCGTGCCACAGACTGAGCCATTGAAATCCTACCAGGGGTTAAACTTCCAAACCAAAAATGTACAGCATGTCCCCCAGAGAACTAAATGAACTCAGAGCATTTATCCATAAAAACCTAAAAAGGGGTTTCATTGAACCTACCCAATCCAAAATAGTACCCCAGTATTATTCCACAAAAAGAAAGATGGCTCTTTGCCTCTATGTGTGAATTACAAGAATCTTAATGCCATCAGTGTGGAGAATATGTACGCACTCCCCCTCATGAAGGACATGTTAGCTCTCTAAAGAAATTCCTCTCTAAAGGAATTTTTTTTCCAAAGTTAGACCTATGAGAGGCATACTACCGCATCAGAATAAGGGAAGGAGATGAGTGGAAGATGGCTTTTAACACCCCACTAGGATGCTACCAATTTTAAGTGCTCACTTTTGGACTACAAGGAGCACCTGCCATGTTCATGTAATTAATTAATGAGACACTCCATGATTTTTTGTACAAAGGAGTTCTTGTTTATCTCTATGATATTTTAATCTACATCAAAACAAAAGAACACATCAAGTTATTCCGAGCAGTTCTCACAAAACACCTAAATGCCAAACTATATGCAAAACTCTCTAAATGTGAATTCCACCAAGAAAAAATTGACTACCTGGGATATAGAATATCCCACGAGGGAATAGAGATGGACCCACAAAAAGTAAAAGCTGTCGCCGATTGGGGATCGCCCCATACTCACAAACAACTGAAGAACTTCCTGAGTTTTGCAAACTTTTACCGCCAGTTCATTCCTGCTTTTGCAAATATCGCCCTTCCCATCACGAAAAAACAAAAGGGCGGGGAGAAACCCAAACCAAGGCAACCCCTTACCTGGACAATGGAAAAACTTAAACAACTGTTCTCAGCAGAATCAATTCTGAAACACCCAGACCCTGAACAATCATTTGTCATCCAAGCAGACGCTAGCGATGTAGCAGTTGGAGCAGTTCTACCCCAAAAGTATGGTCGTGGACAGTTACAACTATGTGCTAAAACTTCCAAGAAACTGATAGGAACTGAGCAAAGATTGGCCATATGGGAGAAAGAGGCATAGGCTGTGTGATGGGCACTCCTCACATGGAGACATTTCCTAGAAGGGAACCAAATCCCCTTTGAAGTCTGGACTGATCATAAAAATCTAGAAGCCCTGAAAACTCCACAGAAACTCTCAGAAAAACAAGCAAAGTGGGCTCAATACATTAAACAGTTTAATTTCACTCTCAAATATCTCCCAGGGGGAAAAAATTTCTTGGCAGATGCCCTGTCCAGGAAACCCCAATACAACAGCTAAAAGATTGAAGTTCCAAAACCCATGATCCAACCAACCCAACACCAACCTCCCTTGTGCCCAATCCCTGGGCACAAGGGAAGAAAGAATCACTAACTGACAATACGACTTCAATATTTAAGAAGGCACTACTTAAGGACGACTGGCTCTAGGCTAACAAACACATTTGCTTACTCAAAGATGGTCTAGCCTGGGTAGAAAACAAACTTTATGTCCCGTCCAGCCAGAGGATGGACCTCATGAAACGATGCCACGATTCAAAAATAGCAGCAGGACACTTTGGCTTTATAAAAACCCTGCACCTCATCAAAAGACATTTTTGGTGGCCATCTCTCAAAAAGGAGATTGAAAACTATGTTGCTAGCTGCCCCATCTGTGCTGCTGCAAAAAGAAGACAAGGAAAATCTCCTGGACTTTTAACTAACAGTGGCAGAACCTTCAGCACCTTGAAAAGAGATCTCTATGGACTTTATAGTGGAGCTTCCTGTCATTTGGGTTGTAACTGATCTTTTTTCAAAACAGGTTTATTTTGTACCATGCCAAAAGATCCCAACAGCCAAGGCCTTGGCAAAGATGTTTTTAATACATATTTATCACCTTCATGGAACTTCCCAATGTATTATCTCAGATAGGGGTGTACAATTCACATCCACATTTTGGCGGGCATTTTTAAATCTATTAGGCTCCACCCAGGGGTTGTCGTCGTCAAATCACCCCCAGACTAATGGTGGGGCTGAACAATCGAACAGCGTATTAGAACAATATTTAAGATGCTTTATTAATTACCAACAGGATAATTGGACTGACCTTCTTCCTTTTTGCAGAGGTAGCATACAACAACTCGGTCCACAACAACATGGGTTTCACTCCATTCCAGGTAATCACAGCCCAAGAATTCAACCCCTGCCAGAGCTACCCACCACAGAACCTGAAATTCCCTCTCTTAAGGAGTGGATTAATAATTTGCAAGCCATTTGGCCAGTGGTCAGACTAGCCTTACAAGAGGCAAGAGCAGCTTTTAAAGCTCAAGTGGACAAAAAACGTTGTGACCCTAAGCTATTCAAAGTTGGGGACTGCGTATATTTGTCCACAAAATTACTAAAATCTTTGTTACACTCTAAGAAACTGGGATCAAAATTCATTGGACCATTTTCCATCTCCAGAATTATTAATCCTGTTATGGTAGAGCTTCTACTTCCCAAAACACTTAGACAGGTTCATCCAGTATTCACTGTAGCCTACTCAAACCAGAAATCACTTCAAACCTTAGATCCCCCCTTCCCACACCTCCAACTCCTATTATGGTACATGGGGAACAACATTTTGAAATTAAAGATATCCTTGATTTGCGCACTCACCATGGATCCACACAATATTTAGTAGCGTGGCAACACCTTCCTTCCTCAGAAAATGAATGGGTAGCCAAACGACATATAAAAGCACCCACATTACTACAGAAGTTCCACCTGAAATACCCTCACAAACCATCCTAAGTTGTAAATATAACACGTTTCCAGGTGGATTTCTCAAAGTTTTGAGGAGGGCAGTATGTTAGATCTGAGTATCTGCCATTCTTCAATGGAAGAAGGGGCGGAAAGTTGATACAAGTAATCCTTTTTGATGTAACCTGAATATATTAAATCTTATATTGAATCTGTATAACTGCACATGATATACAACTGGAGGACTGGAGCCAGATGGCTAGAAACTTGTCACCTCTTGGAGAGATAGCAAGAAGAGAAGGGACCATAAAAATTCCAGCTCTGGAAGATGCTCCCTGGGAAAATCCTCTAAGATACGTTCCTAGGAAAGGGGAGGGGGGAATTAATATGTTAGTTCTTTGTTTGACTAAATCCACATCTAAATAAGGGGAGGGGTTCTAACTCCCTTTATCTATTACTGTATGCCTAGAAGCACCTTAGATTCTGCTTTCACTAGTACTGGATTCACTTCCTTTCAATAAAGGATTCCTTTTGAAATACCTAGTTTTCAGAAGTTCATTCTTTTCTATTGAAGGGGGAAAGTCCACATGCTTACAATTAAGCTCATTACAGTGTACAACTCTAATATATTTATTAAAAAATTACCTTCTTCCAGGATATACTATAGTTGTGGTAATTTTCATAATCACAGAGACTACAAATTAATACCAACTTATACCAAATGATAGCAAGGTATAGCAGTTCATTCATCCTTTTCCCATTCCCAAGGCTACATTTAGATTTCCTAAATATTTTCATCTTTGCTTATCTCAATTTTTTTATTATCTCAAAACTGAACAGACTTCGTTTAGTGATTCCCTGAAAACAGAAAAATATTTATTTTATTGCATTCAAACAATAAGAATGAACTTCTGAGAACCAAACGTATCAAAAGGAATTCTTTATTGGGATGGGGGTTGGGGGTGTGGGAAGGGGGGGTCTGAGGTTTGAAGTGATCTCCGGTTTGAGCAAGCTACAATGAAATACTGGGTGAATCTGCCTAAGAGTTTTTGGAAGATGAAGCTCTACCGTCACGGGGTTGATAATTCTGGAGATGGGGAATGGTCCAATGAATTTTGGCCCTAATTTCTTAGAAGGTTGTAATGATTTTAAGTATTTTGTGGACAAATATACACGGTCTCCAATCTTGAAAGGTTTAGGTTCACAGCGTTTTTTGTCTGCTTGAGTTTTGTAAACTGCTCTAGCTTCCTGTAGAGATAATCTTACCACTGGCCACATGGCTTGTAATTTATCCATCCACTCCTTAAGGGAGGGGATTTCAGGTTCTTTGGTGGGTAGTTCCGGCATGGGGTTGAATTCTTGGCCCGTTGCTACGTGGAATGGGGTGAACCCTGTGCTACTATGGACTGAGTTATTGTATGCTACCTCTGCGAAAGGAAGGTCAGTCCAATTGTCCTGCTGGTAATTAATAAAACATCTTAAATATTGTTCTAATACGCAAATCACTCGCTCTGATGCCCCGTCAGTATGGGGATGGTTCGAAGATGATAATCCCTGGGTGGAGCCTAATAGGTTTAAAAACGCCCGCCAAAATTTGGATGTGAACTGAACACCCCTATCTGAGATAATTCGTTGGGGGGCTCCATGAAGGCGATAAATGTGTATTAGGAACATCTTTGTCAACGATCTGGCAGTTGGGATATTTTGACACGGAATAAAATGAACCTGTTTGGAAAAAAGGTCAGTTACAACCCAAATGACAGTATTCCCAGCACTTTCGGGAAGTTCCACTACAAAGTCCATAGAGATCTCTTTCCATGGGGCAGAAGGGTCTGCTACTGTTTGTAAAAGTCCAGGATATTTTCCTTGTCTTCTCTTTGCAGCAGCACAGATGGGGCAGCTCGCAACATAGTTTTCAATGTCCTTTTTGAGGGACGGCCACCAAAATTGTCTTTTGATGAGGTGCAGGGTTTTTACAAAACCAAAGTGTCCTGCTGTTTTAGAGTCGTGGCAGCGTTTCATGAGTTCCATTCTCTGGCTTGCAGGGACATAAAGCTTGTTTTCTACCCAAGCCAGTCCGTCTTTGAGTGAGCACGTGTTTCTGTTAGCCTGGAACCAATCATCTTTAAGTAGTGACTCCTTAAAAATTGATGTCGTTGTGTCTTCAGTCAGGGATGATTTTATTTTCTCTTGTGCCCGGGTGAGTACCTTGGCTGCTAGTTGGGTCGGTTGGATCATCGGTTTTATAACTTCAATCTTTTTGCTGTTGTATTGGGGTTTCCTGGACAGTGCATCTGCTAAGAAATTCTTTCTCCCAGGAAAATATTTGAGGGTGAAATTAAAACATTCAAAATATCGAGCCCACCTTGCTTGTTTTTCGGAGAGTTTCCGTGGATTTCTCAGAGCTTCCAGATTTTTGTGATCAGTCCATACTTCAAAGGGGATTTGGTTTCCTTCCAGGAAATGTCTCCATGTGAGCACTGCCCACCGCATAGCAAATGCTTCTTTCTCCCATACAGCCCATCTTTGCTCGGTTTCCGTTAGTTTCTTAGATGTATAAGCACATGGTTGTAATTGTCCACTTCCATTCTTTTGGAGGAGGACTGCCCCAACTGCAACATCACTGGCGTCTGCTTGGATGACAAAAGGTTTTTCGGGATCTGGGTGTTTAAGGACCGGTTCTGCTGCGAACAGGCGTTTGAGTTTCTCAAATGCTGCTTGGCATTCCATTGTCCAGATGAGGGGTTGCCTAGGCTTGGGTTTCCCCCCCCCCTTCGTTTTTAGCAAGTTTGTGATAGGGAGGGCGATGTTTGCAAAAGCTGGAATGAATTGGCGATAAAAATTGGCAAACCCCAGAAAACTTTGCAATTGCTTGCGTGTGTGGGGTGGATCCCAGTCCAATACAGCTTTCACTTTCTGTGGGTCCATCTCTATTCCTTCATGGGATATTCTGTACCCCAAATAGTCAATTTTCTCTTGGTGGAACTCACATTTGGAGAGTTTTGCATATAGTTTAGCGTCTAAGAGTTTTGTGAGGACTGCACGGAGTAGTTTGATGTGTTCTTCCATCGTTTCCGTGTAGATTAAAATATCATCAAGATAAACTAAAACCCCTTTAAATAAAAATTCATGAAGGGTTTCATTGATCAATTGCATAAACACTGCAGGTGCTCCTTGCAGTCCAAATGGGAGCACTTTAAATTGGTAGCATCCCAATGGTGTGTTAAAAGCAGTCTTCCACTCATCCCCCTCCTTTATTCTGATGCGGTAATATGCTTCCCGTAGGTCTAACTTTGAAAAAATTTTTCCTTTCGAGAGGTGGGCTAACATGTCCTTCATGAGGGGGAGTGGATACATATTTTCTATGCAAATGCAGTTCAGTTTTTGATAGTTAACGCAGAGACGTAAGGAGCCATCTTTCTTTTCACGGAATAACACTGGGGCCGCTATTTTTGGTCTGGCGGGTTTGATGAAACCCCGCTTTAAGTTTTTATCGATAAATGCTCTGAGTTCTTTCAGTTCTCTGGGAGACATGCTGTACATTTGTGGTTTTGGGAGTTTAGCCCCTGGTAGGATTTCGATAGCGCAGTCTGTGGCTCGATGGGGTGGGAGTTCATCACAAGCTACCTCACTAAATGCTTGGGCCAGATCCTGATACTCATTGGGGATGTTAATGGGTTCCACAGACTGTCCAGTCATGGCTGATTCTCTGTCCTCTTTCCCATTCTTTATCCTTTCCTCAGGTCTTTTTGCAATTATTACATCTCTCTGGAATTGTATGGTCCCTGTCCTCCAATTTATTTTTGGATTCCATTTCTGTAGCCATGTGAGGCCCAGAATTAGTGGCTCTTCCATCCCTGGGGCTACAATGAATGTGAGCATCTCCCTGTGTTTTCCTAGTCTTATTTTCAATGGTTCTGTGGTAAACCTGGCTGGCTCCCCCCCTGCTATGGTTCCATCTAATTGGCAGAAAGCGATGGGATTTTCCATTTCTTTCAGTCGGATTCCCAATTTATCTGCCAGGGAGGGGTTGATTAGGCATCGAGTGCATCCCGAGTCCAGCAACGCTGTAACTTCCTCCCCCTTCCCTTGGCTGGGGATAAACAGTCTCAGGGGTAGGGTGATTGGTTCAATTGGTTTGCTTACCAGCGGGTCATCCTCCGGATCACTTTCGGACTGGCTCAGGTCCCCTTGGAGCGTTTGGCGTTCTTCCTCCGGTTTGGAAGAGGTTCGGAATCCCACATCTACCCGGCCGCTCAGGCCAGTCTCCTTCCCTCGAGGGCTGGATGTTGTGGGTTTCCTCCCTGAATGGTGGTCTAGCCTTCTGGCAGGGGTCTTCGAGTGGCATTCTGCTGCACGGTGCCCCTCCTTTCCACACTTAAAGCAACCAGGCGTTCTTGGAGTCATGGTGGATCGGGGTTTGAAAACTTCCCGTTTCTCCAGGGGTGGGGATCTTTTCCAAAACTTACCAGCACGGTACCTGTTCCGAGTCATGTCTATCTCTGCCTCCTCTGCCATCATGTACCATTCATGCAAGAGGTTTGGGGCCCCACGGGCCAGGCAGGCAGCGTAAAGATCATCATTTAGTCCATCTTTGAACCAGCAGACTAAGATATCCTCTGGCCAATCTACCCAGCCGGCCAGGTCACGAAATTCCTCGGTGTATTCTGCTACCGGGCGACGACCTTGTTTCACGACTCTGATGCGGTCCCGGGCTTTTCTATCGGCAAGCGGGTCCTCGAAACGGTGGCGTAAGGCCGTCATAAAGCGATCTAAGTTTCTTAATTCTGGGGCATTGACGTTGTGGAGCGTTACCATCCATCTGGCTGCCGCCCCTTCAAGAGCTAGGGTGACAATTCGCACCCGGGACCCTTGGGTTGGTAAATCCTGTCCATATTCTTGCATGTAGGTGAGCACTTGTGCCAGGAAAAATCCCAATTTCTGGGGGTCTCCATCGAATTTTACCCCCAAGGGCGGGACCTTCCTCTGTAATTGTATGTTTCTGGGTTGGCCAGGGTTAATTCCCTGATCCGGGGCGTTTAAGGGTCGGGTACCTGGTGTGGCTGCTGGTTCTTCAGCTTGTCCCTCTTCCCGCTCAATCTCCGCTGAATCCGGGGTGGTGGCTCGGGTTCTCTCATTTTCTGGTTCCCTCGTTCTCCTGCGTTGTCGTCTTTGTGCATCCCCCATGTCGAGGTTTTCCAGGGCTTCCCTCACTAGGTGATTGATGTACCGTCTCATACAGTCATCGGCCGGCGGCTCCTCACCCCATTCTTCCTGATTCGATAGGGCCTCTAGCTCCAATTTCCACACGGGTTTGTGATTTCCTCGGGTGAGGGTTACTCCCCTGGTCCTTCCATTCCAGGTGTCTCTCTTTCCTACACCTATAGACCACCGGGGCTTGGTGGAGGATTCGCAGGCAGCCTCGCTGTTTTCGATGGGGTGCATCGAGTCAGTATCTGACTGGGTAACTGTTTCTCCGCAGCATTCGGCTCCACCTTGCTCCTTGCTGCATTCAGACATTTTTTTCTTTTCTTGCAGGATCCCCTCAGTAGAGTGATTTGTTTTTTTAAAAAAATTCCCTCTCCGGGTTGATCTCTATTGCAGACGCTGCTTTATGTCAGGCTACGGAACTTCTTCTCATTCAAACAATAAGAATGAACTTCTGAGAACCAAACGTATCAAAAGGAATTCTTTATTGGGATGAGAGAATCCTGTAGGAGTTCAAAGCAGCGTCTGAGGACCCTCAGGCATACAGTGATAGATAAAGGGGTTTAGAATCCCCCCTCCTCCCAATGTTTACTTAGGGAAACAAAAGCCAATATGTTAATCCCCCTCCCAGCTCCTCTGGGAGGGGATTCTTCCCTTTTAGGAAGGGTTTTTCCTCGTGTAACTTTCCCAAGACGTACCTAGCTTCCTCCCCCCATCCCCTTTTTAGAACGGACTGTTTTTTGAGATTTCCCAGAGCACTTCATTGTGGAGTTTTATGGATCCCTCATCTCCTGGCTGTGCCTCCCAAAGGTGATAGGTTCCGGCCATCTGGTTTCCTTCCCCCCCCATTGTATCATGTATGGGTGTGCATATTCGATACAAGGTTAAATATATTCAGGTTACATCAAGCAAGGATTTCTTTATCAGTTCCCCCCCCCCCTTTCCTCTTCCTCTGAAGAAATGACAGATACACGGATCTGACATTTATTTACCATCTATCACACCATGGGACTACTCTTTTGAGGACTGTGTATAAAAAAACAATAATTTATTTTAGGATAACTGTACCTGTGCTAAACTGTCAATTCCACCCAGACTGTGAAGAACTTCCTAAAGAAGAGGAAAAAAAAGGTTAAATATGTCAAATGTATTTCCAATTATATCTACTATTTCATTAGGTTGAGCAGGAAGGGCATAATGTCTGTCCTGCCTACTAAGGAGTTCCATCTGGCAGGACCCAGATAACATGCCTTTACTGCTGTGGAACCTGCCCTCTGGACATCATTTCCCCTGAAATGAGATTAATCTCATCCTTGCTTACCCTCTGAGAAGTTCCTAAAACATGGTTTTTTTTTCATAGCCTTAGAGATCCACTGATGAATAGCAAGATGGCTTTATGATGTCAAGTGACTCTTCTTCTGCATTTTTGGGTTTTATCATGGGTTGTGACTAAGACACTGACTTTGAAGAAATCACTTGAGTGTCACAAGATGCAAAGCCAAAAAGCAGTGAAATAATGATATAGGTTCTTCAAGCCCTAGCACCCAACAAGCACAGAGAAGAGAGCAGAGACATTCCATCAGGCATTTAGTCAAGAAGGCAGTTAATATATTGATAGTGATAGTTGGCTGCAGCCTGATTTAAGAGGCAATCCTGCAGGAAACAACCAATTCATATATGGCTCTTTATGGCATTGTATGGATTCTGTCTGTGAAAATATCCATCATGTTCTCTTATGTCCATCATGTTCTCCTAAGCTAAACAAACTGAGTACCCTACCGGACAGAGTTGACAGCATAGAAACACTCATTGACTCAATAGAAGAACTCTTAGCAACACGCTTTGAATCAACTATACAAGCAAGCCTAATCTCTCTTGGAAAAAAAAATACAGCACACATAAGTGAGTACCTATCAGCTCAAAATCTAATCCCACAACAACCAAAACCACTATCTCAACTACAATCACCACTACAACCAAAAATAAATACCAAACCACAGCCACAAACAATTACTATCCCTTCAAATAATTCCACAAATAACACCCCTGAAAGGACCTAATGGTAAAGACTGCAATGATGACACTATTAAAGCCAACCTCTTTAACACATTCTTTGGCTCAGTATTTGTAAACAGCAATGGATCATGCCCAGTATTTCTTAGTCGAACCACAGACAACTACAATGATCTAATACATATCGATTTTACAGAAGACAATGTTGAAAAAGCACTACGCAATCTAAAACCATCTCTATCTATTGGACCGGATGGAATATGTGCCTACTTCTTAAAAAAGCTATCCACTGCCATAGCAGGACCTCTAAGCATAATCTTTGAAAAATCTTTCAGGACCAGCTCCTTGCCAAAACTATGGTCACAAGCCACGGTCATCCCCATCTTCAAAAAGGGAGACCCCAGCCCCTAGTTGAAAATTACAGACCAATCTCTTCATGCTGCGTCACCTGTAAAGTCATGGAATCAATTATCAACCAATCCATAATCCTCCACTTAGAAACAAACAACCTACTCTCTAATAAACAATTTGGTTTTAGGAAAAAACTATCATGTAATCTGCAACTCTTACATTGCAAAAACATATGGACTACACAACTCGATCAGGGCAAAGCAATAGACGCAATCTACATAGAAATCTGCAAAGCCTTTGATTCAGTGGTACATGACAAACTACTCCTAAAACTAAAATCTTATGATATCTCTGGACATCTGCATAAGTGGATAGAAGCATTCTTGTCAAACAGACAACAAATGGTCAAAATTGGGAGAGTCCTATCCAATTCTATACCTGTCAACAGTGGTGTCTCCCAAGGCAGTGTTCTAGGACCAACTCTTTTCATACTCTACATAAATGACCTCTGTGGTCATATCAAGAGCAACTGCGTTCTTTTCACTGATGATGTAAAGCTATTCAACACCACAGAAAATACCGCTACTCTTCAAAAAGACTTTGACTACGTATCAGAATGGTCAAACAAATGGTAACTTCAGATCTCAACAAATAAATGCTCTGTCCTACATATTGGCAAAAAAAATCAGAAAATAAAATACAGGCTGAATAGTCAGACCTTGTTGATGACCCAAACTCTGTAAAGGATCTTGGAATACTCATCTCAAATGACCTAAGTGCTAGAGCCCACTATAACTACATAGCCAAAAAGGCGCTAAGAGTTGTTAACCTAATCTTACGTAGCTTTTTCTCTGGTAATATTACACTAATAACTAGAGCATATAAAACATTTGCTAGACCAATACTCGAATACAGCTCATCAGTCTGGAACCCACATTACGTATCTGATATTAACACAGTTGAGAAAGTCCAGAAATATTTTACAAGAAGAGTTCTTCACTCCTCTACTCATTGCAGAATACCTTATGCCACCAGACTCGAAATTCTAGACCTAGAAAACCTTGAACTACGCCGCCTTCGGTCCAATCTAAGTATAGTATATAAAATCATACATTGCAATGTCCTACCTGTCAATGAATACTTCAGCTTCAACCATAACAACACAAGAGCAAACAATAGATACAAACTCAAGGTTAATCGCACCAAACTTGATTGCAGGAAATACGACTTCAGCAACAGAGTGGTCAATGTCTGGAATACTCTACTGACTCTGTGGTTTCTTCCCCAAACCCCAAAAACTTTAACCTTAGACTGTCTACTATTGACCTCACCCCTTTCCTAAGAGGTCTGTAGGGGGCATGCATAAGTGCACCAAGGTGCCTACCATCCCTGTCCTATTGTTTCTTTTATATTTTATTTTTCTTATATGTATCCATGTATTCATAACTATGTTATACTTATACCTATTATCTTGTAAGCAATTGACAAATAAAATAAATAAATAAATAAATTATGACCTTTCAATTGGTTGAGAACCATGATCTGGCTCTTAGAATCTTAGACTGTTTCATACTATCCTTCTTCTACATCATCATCATTACCACCACCATCATCATAGCTGAAAGAGGTCTATTAGGTCTCCTAGTCCAAACCCCTGCTATACCATTTTGGACAAATGGATATCATTCTCTTCTTAAAAGTCTCCAGTGATGGAGCACCCACAACTTTTGTAGGCAAGCTACTCCATTGGTTGATTGTTCTCATTGTCAATAAAAAAAATTGGTTCTCTCCGTGATTATTTTCCATCCATTGTTTCTTGTCTTGCCTTCTGGTGCTTTGGTAACCCGTGCATTTGGGTTTTTTTTCCATAAGTGCAAAATTTTCCTTTTGACAACACTGGATTTATTTTGTTAAATAGGACCTGTGTTCATGTCTGTCAAGCTCCATCTGGATCTTAGGCCTGTCTCCTGGAGTGTTGGCTATTCCTACCCATTTGGCATCATCTGCAAATTCAATGAGTTTCCCTTCTATTCCCTCATCTAAATTGTTTATTAAGATATTGAAGAGTATTGGGTATAAAACAGAACCTTGCAGTATCCCACTGCTTACTTTCCTCTATGTAGATGTAATTTCATTAAGCACTGCATATTGAATGCAGTTTGTCAGTCATTTACAAATCCTTCTGGTGGTGATGCTGTCTATCCCACATTTTTCTAGCTTATCAAGAAGTAGGTTGTGGTCCACTTTGTCAAATGTCTTATTGAAATCCAAGTGTACTCCTGTAACATGGTCCTATTAACAGTAAATCATGCAGGCAAATGTCTCTCAGACACTGTTTTAGTTTGTATACTTTGACTGTTATTTCTTTGACCTTAAGTAAACTGTGAACTCATTGGGATGGAGGCAGTGCATCCATTCCTGCTCTTCTTGATCTCTTCGCAACTTTTTACACCATTGACCATGGTATCTTTTGTCTGACTTAAGGAATAGGGCGAGGCAAAGTTCTGTACTGGGTTCATCTCCTTCCTCTGAGGATGATCTCAAATGGTATTGATATGAAGCAAGAGATCCAACTCATAACCCCTGCTTTGTGGAATGCTGGAGGGCTTGATGCTTTTTCTGCACCTTTTTAATATTACATTAAACTGATGTGATCATTTATTACCTCAGTCCTGGGCAAAGTGAGTAATGCTGTGGAAGTTATTTTGTGATACCTGGAGGCTATGGGGAACAACAGACTTCAACTGAAAAGAGTGACTGTGGGTAGGCCCTGCATCTGAGAATTTATCATTTTTGGTTTTGGATGGTGTTCACTACCCCAGACTAATTCAGTGCATAATCTGGGGGTCCTCCTGGACTCATGGCTCTAGCTCAAAGAACAATTATCAGCTGTGGCTAGAAGAGCCTTTGTTCAACTTAATGTTGTGTGTCAATTGTGCTTTTTCCTGGGTAAAGTGGCTCTCTGCTCAATTACTCATGCCCTGATCATCTCCCATTTGGACCATTGAAATGAGTTTTACATGGGGCTACCCTTGAAAGATATCCGGAAGCTTCAGCTGGTATAGAATGCGGTTTCACAAGCAATGTTAGATGCCCAATATTATGCATACTTTTGCTGCATAAGCTTCATTTAGTAGCATTTTGCTCCCAGGTCCAGTTCAGGGTGTTCTGAAGTCCTACATGCATGGAGCCAGGTTATCTATAGAACTGTGTTCTTCCTGTTACATCAACCCATTCCACTTGGTCAGGGAAGGGAGGATATGTTGCGGACCTTTTCAGTAAAAGAATTCCGATAAGTTGAAAGAGAAAATTACCTACATTCTCTGGAAAACTCTCCCCTAGGCTGATTAGTGCCTGAAAGCCCTGTCCCTGCCTTTTAATTAATTTTTAATGATGACTTTAATCATCTTTGCCTCTTTTAAAATTTACATGCTTTAATATTTTTGTATACCACCTAGAGTCCCTTTGTGAGAAAAATGAGTAGTTTCAAAATTTGATAAATAAATAACAAATAAAATTGTGTGAGAGTCACTGTTTGAAATTAGAAGAACAGTTTTTTTATTATTTTTCTTTTTATTTAAGTCTTTCATGATTTTAAATGTTATTAGATTTGTATGCCACCTAGCAACACTCTCATATTTTTAGAGATAGGATAAATATATTTTCAAAGAATTGCTTGTATGAGGAAACAAATTCTTGGAGGAGCATATTAGCAAGGCTAGGGTTAGGCTACATAGAAGGAATGTGTATTAATTGGAATAACCTTGAAGTGCTTGGTATTCAGCTTTATGAATTTCTATGATAACTTAACTGTTATGCATCAGACAATGATTCTTTCTTGGGTATGGTAACAGTAGAAGAGCTGGGAAGTAACTTGAGGTTTGCCAATTATGAATATCTATACTTTCATCTCCTACATATATATGTGCATAGTTCAGTTTGTGTCTCTCTCATTATTTTCTGGAGCCAATTCCTATAGTGCACATTTTAAATGACTACTACAGTAAGTAAGTAAGTCAGTCAGTCAGTTTTGATTATTGGTTTTAGGGTCCTGCATTTGAGTCCATGCTGGCAAACAGAAAATTGGTTAGACCAATTTAGTAGTATTGAAAACTATACTGCTGCTCTTTTATTGCTTTGCTGAATTGTTATTTATTTCTTGAATAAAATATTAAAATGTTTTAATGCTGTAATATCAATAAGGCATTAAATGTTTTTAATGCTTTAATGTCATTTAACAAATAACAAGCAATAACAAGCAACTGTTATTTATTTATTGAATAAAGTGTTAAAATATTTTAATGCTTTATTGAATTAATTCAACAAAAAAGAGTTCTTTTTTATGGACATGTACCTTACTGCAATACTGAAATAATCAGCTGCTTTAAATTTATTTATAGATTTAGAGCAATGCTGACAAATTGAAAATGCATTCACCAAATCATTCCATATTACCACGACAATAAGCAGAATATAATTTACTAACTAGATTGGACAAATGACCTAAGGAATACAACTTGTTATTAGAAAGGACTTGCATTAATAATTAACCAGTAGTTACAGTTGTGTTACAGAATGTAATGCTGAATATTTTAAGAGATAAACTAAAGGCAAGCCAACCTGATAGCATGGATCTCTCATTAATAATCTTATACAAATTAAAATTCTTAGAAAATGGACAGATGAAGCTCGGTTAGCCCATTCCCTGCAAAAAATAAAAAATAAATATCACATATTAATAACTCTAGGCCAATTTATTCTAATTGTGCAAATTCATTTTTATAGCTAATAGTCAGACAATTACAGACAAGAAAATAACATCTCATAAACTACACCCGTACAAATAACCTATTCTCCATTATTTAACTTATTTTTAATTAAATATATGCTGTTTAGCATAGTATAAATTTAGAACAAAATTAAAACTAATGAACTGCTTGCAAGTTTTAGACTATAGCTCTATTAATAGCAACACAGATTATAGAGTGTTAAGTACAATAAAATCTCAAGCCTATAGAACTCAGTTTAATGAGTTCAAGCAACCTTCATATAAAAAACAGAGTTTGGCTTCCTCACTACTGATGAAGAGTGACATTTTCTTTGCAGTGTATTCTAAGTTTATGAAACAGAGGGATGCAGGAAAGCTTCATCCAAATCAATATGAAATATGTTGATTCTAAATTAAGCATTAGTTCACTTTCTGAAATTTTTGTAATTCTATTCTATAAATTCATTTCAATAAATCTTATTAAACAGAACTCTTTGAAAATTGACCTTGGAAACAAATCTATTAGTTTAGGCATCTGCCAGAGCCTTACAGCAATGACAAAACTGAATCCAAATATCTTATCCCAAATAATGGACAAAGTCCATTAACTCAAGGTTTTATCGATATTTCTGGGAAGGAATAAGTGGGATGAGTGGAGAAGCCAGTAGAAAGACTGACAAAGATAAACTGGGGCGTAGGTGTATAGATCATTGTAGTAAGAGGAAGACTAAGAGATAGTATAATTTTAATCTCTTGATGGCATGCAAATTACATCATAATGATATCATTATGCAAATAAATATATCCCTGTAGAAAACATACTTTGAATGTGACAGACATTTGGGAGTAATAGATACTTCATACCTGCCGCTTCATGCACCATTAAATCAAGATTTCAATAGCTTCAACACTCAAGACAAAAGCAAAAGCAGACTATGTTTGAACTTACCTCATAAGCAAAAAAAAACCTCTCTCATCTTTATTTTTTTGCAAGTAATTTTTTAAGTTTTGATTTAACACCTCTAAAAATGCAAATACCGGAACTATAAGACACATTTCAATTTATTTTCCTGTCACTCATTCCGTCTCAGAAATAGCTGTGATTAAAATGATAGTTCAAAGTTATGCTGGCCATCAAGTCAATTCCTAAAAATAATCTAGTAAAAACAAAGGTGGTACTGCTATGGGTGTAAATAAACTCTCCAAAATTGAATTATTTAGAACAATCTCTCTGGGCCTATGGCTTATTTAAGCTAAAAACTTATTTAAAATATTTAACAATTTATCTCTGTTTCAGTTAATAAAGGAAAAACTAAATTTAATATAAAACTAAAACAAAGCAGGAGGTTTTGAAATTCAGCTAAATTACTCACATTATATGAAAAAATACAATTTAAATCAGACTAATTGAACTTAATGGGTTGTATGAATGAATTAAATCCCATACATTTAGTGAATGTGCTCTATCCCACTGATATAGGATTAAGGTACTGGATCCATGCTCAAATCCTCCTGGACCACATAGTTTACATGGCAATTTTATGTCAGTCACTATTTCTCATCTCAGTCTCACTGGATTGTTCTTGTTAGTATAAAATAAAAAGATCCTTCGTGTATTCCACTTTAAGACTTTGGACTCCAGAAGCTTAAACCAGCCAAAGGTCAACAAATGAATCAAACTAAATCTGAGAAACCAACCTGATTTTGGGGGAGGTTTGGGGAATAGAAGGAGAATAGTTTGCCTCTTGGCAGTTTTTTTCTTCCATGTAGAAACTTAATTTCACCCAATGGGGAGAAGAGGAAAAACAAAAAAAAATCTAAGATTGCTGGGGGATTGACAATGATGTGACTAATGGCTTCAGGGTGACTACCGGCCATGGGTTATCCACTCGTCGTAGGGAAAATGTATAAAACACTTTAAAAAACAAAAAACAAAGCTGACATCCATATTTTATTTAAAGCCATTCCCATTCTATGAGAAGTAATGGACAATTTATTGGAACATTTGAGGATATAAAAAACCTTGTTTTTATAATTAAATTTTATTTAAATTTAATGTTATGATCTGCAAGTTGAAACTGTGCATATTAATATGTACTATGGAGTTGGCCTACTCCACAGCTGAATACTGCACCCCCATTTGGCTTAATAGCTATCACATTAGCAAGATCAATACTAGACAAATGATACAATGAGGATCATAAGCATAAAATCTGCTCCTATTTGCTGGCTCCCCATCATGAGCCACATTGCACCACCAGCTCTATGAAGGCAGGAAGCCTTAGTGAAGGCTTCACAACAAAATTATGAGAAACCCACTTCTTCCGGTGCATGCTGATTTTCCTCGTCTATCAATTGGCAGGCTTAAATCCAGGAAGCCCTCTCCTGACATTCGCTTAACAGCTGCTTAACAACTTCTGTGACATCAACGCACAGTGGAAAGCCAAATGGGCTGCTGAATGCTCAGATATAGGCAATTACGTATATGACCCTACACAAAAGGTGCCTGGTTTTGATCTTCCTCACCAACATTTGTCAACTCTGAACAGGGTCTGTTCTCTACATAGTGTCTGCCAGGACTCATTGTTAAGTGGGATCTTGTCTCTACTCCTCTACTACAGAGTAACTATGATGCTCCTCGACAAAATATCCATCACATTGTGTCTGAATGTCCATCAAGAGCTTATACCAGCACATTGTCTGATTTTTTCAACATAGACCACCCTGTCCTTGAATGGCTGGGTGGGTTAGACATTAACATTTGAACCACTATAAGTCCATGTATTTGCCATATGCTAAATAAATAAATAAAACATGTACTATAGGTTTTGCATTCAAAGATATAATTTTGTGGACATTAGCAATTTTACTAGATACAGTAGCGCTGTGTGATTATACTTCTTAAGGAAAAGAATAGCAGTAATTGTAGGATCAAAGTGAGTGTTAACATTCTTGGTTTTTATTCCCCAAATCATTGAATTTTGACAAACAGATCTGCAAAAACAGTTTATCATTGAATATGGCTTTTTCAACCATCTACATGAAACCACTGAGTGAGATCATCTAATACCATGAGATGAGGTATCATCAGTATTTAGAGGAAACACAGCTTTACATCTCTCATCTCTGGTCATCAAAGTGATGTTGTGGCTACCCCTTTGCAGTACTGGGAGGCTGTGAGGGTCTGGATGGGGAACAAGAGATTTCATTTGAATCTTAGCAAGATGGAGTGGCTATGGTTGCAGGGAATCTCAATATCCAATTGTTTATTATCTTTAGTTCTGAATGGGGTTGCACTACCACAGGCAGACCTGGTTAGCAATCTGAGGATTCTTCTAAACTGTTGCTTGAAGAGCAGAGGATAATCATGACATAGGAAGGCCTTTGTGCAATTTTGCAATGTGTGCCATTATGCTGATCATGAGGCCCTGCACACAGTCACTCATACTCCAATCATCTCTCAATTGGATTGCTGCAATGCCCTCTACTTTTGAACAGTATTCAGAGTACTCAGAAGCTACAGCTGGTGCAAAATGCAACAGTATGGACAGTCTGGAGGTCCCTAAGGTGACATACAACACTATTGTTGTTCCCTCTGCATTAGTTACCAGTCTGGTTTCAGGTCCAATTTAAATATTGGTCATCATCATTTTAAAGGCTTCCAGGTTTCTAAGATGGCGGATGCGCGTCTTCGCCGGAGCTCTCTCCGGCCTGGGCGGCTTCAGTCGCGGCCCCCCTTATCCCCTAGGTCCCCCCGCCAGTAGCAGAGGCGGGGAAAGATCGGGGGAGACCGGCTAGGACCATCAGAAGCCGGTCGGGAGTCTGCCGGAGCCGCAGGACCGGCGAGGAGGAGGGCGCGGGCGCGATGGCCCCGGCGGCCTCAAAACGATCGCGGAGGCCCCGGAGGCCTCGTTCGGCGGCCGAAGGAATGGAGTGGGTGCGACGGCGCTCACGGCTGCTGTGGTGGCGGCCTCCGGAGCTGTTGCGGCGGCGCTCTTATCGCCGATGGTCCCGGCGGTCTCTGGGGTGGAGATATCCCCGCGGCATGGCCCCAGCGGCCTCCTGCTAAGGAGATCTGGCGCCGGCCATTGGCGCCCCTGGACAATCGGTGGAGTTGTGGCTGTTTCCCTCTCTTCCCTGGAGCCCCCACCAATGGCAGAGGTGGTGGGCCCGGGGGGGGGATTGACTCTGCCTGTGACTCTTCTCCCTTCGGGGGTTCCACCGATGGCAGAGGTGGAAGGACCGGGGGGAGGGGGCGTGTACCCCAGTCTGACTGGACTACATCATTCGTGGCCGAGGGATGGCAGAGATTACGGAGAACATCCCAGGACCGTCGTGACGGGGTGGCCAGGACCACGGAGATATTCGAGGGAAGAGCTTTGGGCCCTGAGGGATGTCCCCCTCTCCCTTAAGTGGCCTTCAAGGCTCTCCAGAACTTTCCGTGATCAAGGATCCTGGGATCCTGAGTGATGGTGGGGCCGGAGAAACCGGAAAAAGCGCAGAAAACCCGGGGTTATTAAATTTTTAATGGGGTTTTTTAAGGGGTTAGAAGTATCCAGGGTGGGTGTGGGAGACAGCCCGCATGGAATTGGGGGCAGCCGGGCCAGCCCGCGCGCCTAGGGGGCCTCGGGGGCTTCTGTGTTGGGGTGGCAGACGGGGGGTGGGATGCTGGGGGCCAATTTCATTAGCACGGTGACTGGGAGAGGTAGATATGCTGGGGGTAGAGGGCCGTATCCAGTAAGGGGATCCGCAAGCGGTAGCGTGCTCCGACCCTCCTCACCCATCTTGCAGTCCTGGCTGTCCGGAGCCTCAGGCCCTGAATACCCGGCTGTTGTTGTGCAATGCCAGGTCCGTGGTTAATAAGGCTCCCCTGATTTATGATCTGGTTCAGGAGGAGGCCGTGGACCTGGTAGGTGTCACCGAAACCTGGTTGGGCCCAGAGGGTGGTGTCCCTCTGGTTGAGATGTGCCCACCAGGTTTCCTTGCATTTCAGCAGCCTAGGGCTCAGGGAAGGGGCGGCAGGGGTGGTGGTGCTTATAAAGGAGGTCCTTTGTCCTAGGGAGGCCACTGTTCCTCAGATGGCTGGCTGTGAATCTCTTTTTGTGAAGTGGGGACAAGGGGTTCAGATGGGTCTTTTGATGGCGTACCTGGCTCCCTGCCATGTCTCATCGGCCCTGCCCGGACTCCTTGAGGTAATAGCCGGGCGGGCGGTTGAGACCCCTAGGCTTTTGGTCATGGGGGATTTCAACCTGCCATCACCCGGTGAAACCTCGGGGTTGGTCCGCGAGTTCTTGGCTTCCATGACGGCCATGGACCTGACCCAGTTAGTTTCTGCTCCCACTGCTCCCACTCACATAGGAGGACACATGCTGGACCTGATTTTTGTCTCTGGGCAGTGGTTGAATGACTGTAACTTCGGGGATTTAGTAATCACACCCTTGTCATGGACAGATCATTCCCTCCTCAGACTGGACTTCTGTTCCGCCACCCCCCACCACAGGGAGGCGGAACCACATAGATTGTTCCGCCCCAGGCGCCTGATGGACCTGGAGAGGTTCCAGAGGGAGCTTGGGCCATTTCCTGAGTCTCTGGCTCACAGCTTGCCTGGAGACCTGGTGGCCACCTGGGATGGGTTGGCCGCCGGGGCTCTAGATCGAGTTGCGCCTCTGCGACCTCTGACCCGGCACAGATCCCACTTGGCTCCGTGGTATACGGAGGAGCTACGGGAGATGAAGTGCCGGAAAAGACGTCTAGAGAGCACTTGGAGGGCGAGCCGTTCTGAGTCTGACCAAACACAGGTGAGATCTCATATTAAGACTTACCTTGTGGCGATAGGGGCGGCGAAATCTTCGTATTTCTCCGCCCTTATTGCGTCGGCAGAAAATCGGCCTGCCGCCCTGTTTAGAGTGACCCACTCTCTACTTGAACCAAGAGCACGGGATGACCTCTTGCAGGGCAGGGCAGAGGAGTTTTCCCGATTTCTGCACGACAAAATCGCTCAGATTCAGGAGGGGCTCGACTCCAATTGGATGGTCCCGGGGAGGTGTCCGGGACAGGTCTTGTGAATGTTATCTGGGGGGAGTTCGACCCTGTGACCGCTGAGGGCGTGGACAGTCTGCTGGGGCGTCTGAATGCCACCACCTGTTTATTGGACCCGTGCCCTTCCTGGCTGGTTTCGGCCGCCAGGGAGACGACACGAGGCTGGCTCCAGGGGATTATCAATGCTTCTTTGAGAGAGGGGTCGCTTCCTACCGCCTTGAAGATGGCGATGGTGCGGCCCCTCCTCAAGAAGCCTTCCCTGGATCCAGCTATTTTAAACAACTATCGTCCAGTCTCCAACCTTCCCTTTGTGGCGAAGGTTGTTGAGACCGTGGTGGCACGTCAGCTCCCTCGGTACCTGGAGGAAACGACTTACCTCGATCCATTCCAATCGGGTTTCAGGCCTGGGCATAGCACTGAAACAGCATTGGTCGCGTTGGTTGATGATCTCTGGAGGGCCCGTGACAGAGGGTTCTCCTCTGTCCTGGTCCTATTAGATCTCTCGACGGCTTTTGATACTATCGACCATAGTATCCTATTGCGACGGTTGGAGGGGTTGGGGATTGGGGGAATTGTCCTTCGATGGTTCTCCTCCTTCCTCTCCGACCCTTCGCAATTTGTGTTGGCGGGAGGGGAGAGGTCCACCTCTAGGCCCCTGGTTTGTGGGGTGCCTCAGGGGTCGGTCCTCTCCCCTCTCTTGTTCAACATTTATGTGAAGCCGCTGGGTGAGATCATCCGTGGTCTTGGGGTCGCAGATGACACCCAACTGTACATCTCCACCCCGGACCACCCCAACGATGCTGTGGAGGCTATGTCCCGGTGCCTGGAGGCCGTGCGGGATTGGATGGGCGGGAACAGGCTCCGGCTCAACCCATCCAAGACCGAGTGGCTGTGGTTCCCAGCGCCCCGATATGGCCAACTGATACCTTCGCTGGCTATTGGGGGGGAAATTTTGCCCCCCACAGAGAGGGCTCGCAATCTGGGCGTCCTCCTGGATGTACGGCTGTCGCCTGAACATCATATTGCGGCCGTCTCCAGGGGGGCGTTTTATCAGATCCGTCGGATCTACCGGTTGCGGCCCTTTCTGGATCGGGGCGCCCTGCGCACGGTCACTCAGGCCCTTGTCACCTCTCGCCTGGACTATTGTAATGCTCTCTACATGGGGCTCCCTGCGGGGAGCACCCGGAGACTCCAACTGGTGCAAAATGCGGCCGCGCGGGTGATCATGGGGGCGTCACGTAGCACCCATGTGACGCCTCTCCTGCGCGAGCTTCATTGGCTGCCGGTGGCTCTCCGGGTTCGCTTTAAGGTTCTAGTTTTGACCTTTAAGGCGATCCATGGCATTGGGTCAGGTTATCTGCAGGACCGCATTCTACCGGTGATCTCCAGCAGGCCGGTGCGTTCTCACAGGGAGGGCCTTCTCCGGGTGCCGTCGGCCGCTATGTGTCGTCTGGCAGCCCCGAGGAGTAGAGCCTTCTCTGTGGGGGCCCCTGCCCTCTGGAATACTCTGCCACCTGAACTTCGTACCAGCACGGACCTGAGGGCCTTCAGGCGCGCGTTGAAGACCTGGCTCTTTGAGCAGGCTGGCCTGGGCTAAGGTAGTTTTAAATTGTCTCCGAATTTTTGATTTTAAATTGGGTTTTAAAGTTGGGGGGTGGGTTTAATTAATGTAATCAGCCATTATTTAATCGCTTTTTAATTTTTGTATTGTTTTTTGGGGTTTGGATTTGGCTGTACACCGCCCTGAGTCCCTAGGGAGAAGGGCGGTATAGAAATCCTACAAATAAATAAATAAATAAATAAATAAAAGACCTTTATTGCATGGATCCAGTTTATCTGCATCTTGCCCCAATAGAATTATCTTTCCCCATATGGGAACGGGCTGATTGTGAACCCCATTTGTGAAAGAATTTAATCTGGTGGGGTTAGTTTCATCTCGTGGGGTCAACCAGAAGAGCCTTGTCATTGTGGCTTCTGCATTGTGAAACACTTTATCATTTGAGATATGATCTACTCCCAATCCCCTGGCCTTCCGAAGGGGCCTAAAAAAATTAATTTTACTGGTTACTTTGGGACCCTGATGGATGTCAGAATAAAAAGAAGACCTCACCCTCATGTTGTCCTCCTTGGTCTTATGCAACTTGTTGAATTCTAATTGTTTCTATATTTATCTTTCTTTTCGCATGTAAGTGAAATGGGCAGCACAAAAATTTAATATATCAATAAAAACATTGCAGCCTTCTTGGAGCTATCTGGAAACTGGTCACATAAAGGAGAACAATAACCTTTCATAAGAACTGTACAGTTAGCAACATGACTTCATTTCACGAAATCAAAACATAATGCAATTCAAGAATGCATAAATATTAAAATGAAGTTTTAGTATCAAATATCTATAAATTATGGTTTCTAACAATTTATGCTTCAGTACTCAATCAATTTGTTCCAATTAATTATTTACATATGAGTGTCCATATATAGACATGCCTACGGGTAGACAAATCACACAGAATCAATTTTTGGTCAGAACAGATCAAATTAATGCTGTATCTATCTATCTATCTATCTATCTATCTATCTATCTATCTATCTATCTATCTATCTATCTATCTATATATATATATATATATATATATATATATACAGCATTAATTTGATTATATATATACATATATATATATATATATACATATATATATATATATATCAATTTATGTATTTTAAAAACCAAAAATCTCTTCAATTTTGAAGCACTCTTTAACAAGTAAACATATAGTCTGTATTTTTTACCTGCAAATAAGCCGGTTTTTTATCAAAGCAGTGAAGATATCCTGAAATAACTTGTGCTGTGGATGTTGACTAAAATTTCTTTCATTCTTGTAATTCATACTGAAGGCAAAAAAGGCAAATCAGATATTGCAAAAGATTCAAATCTGAGTATAAAAACATTATAAAAATATCAATTACAGAAAATATATAGTCCAATACAACCTATACCTGAAGTTAAAGATTTTTTAAAAAACTACAATCATATTGCAGCTCAGGTATGGACTCATTGCTTAGTCTTAGGGAAATACCAGCAGTGTCACTCCGTCTTCCTTGAATATTGCAATTATCTTTAGTGCTGTGTGCTCTTAAGAATTGCCATATATCCTATTGGAAAATGAAATATGACTGACTCTGGCCTCACCGATTTTAGAGTTGATAATACAACCATCCATTTGCCCCAAGACAGCATTTAGCCAGCTAAAGAAATATGCACAGCTTTCCTGTCAATTTTATATCTGCTTATAACTTGTCCTTTGGCTATCTCAGAACACATAAAGGCAATATAATTAATTCTTAACCTATGGCCATAATGGAGTTTTTCTTTATTCCACAAATTGCTACTCTCTTTGATGCACTCTTTAAACATGTGGGTCATTAAGTGAAGTATGCTGTGTCTCATGGGTGGGGAAGGCTCTTGGAGGCCTGCTGTAGGCCCAGACCTGTACCATGCACGCCAAAGTCTCTCTTGCCCCAAGATATTCCATGTTTTGCTTCCTACCATGCCCACAGCCTTTGGGTCTGATTCACCTCTGGGCCCTGGTGGCTGTTTTCCCACCAGGTACCCAAATGCCTTCCTCTCTATTGAGTCACTTCAGGGCTTAGGCTTCTTCCTCACCCCTTTCTCACAATTCAATGCAGCTGCGTCAAAAAGGCAAATACTTTCAGCCCAGCAACAAACAAATTCATTCTATTTTCCTAACCCAATCTGTGCAATGCTGTGGAAAGCTCTGGAGCTTTTTATTGTGGTGTATAAACTACATTAGGAAAGTAGGACAAAAGTGGAAAAATGTGCAATTATCTCTAATAGGGAAACTAGCAACAATTAAAATACTGCCTAGGCTATTGTATCTGTTCCAAACAATTCTGATAAAACTGGAGAAAAAATATTTTGAATAGTTTAATAGAATAATATTAAAATATATATGGCAAGGAAAAAAGCAAGAATTAATTTAAAAATGTTGCAGGATACTAAAACTAGAGGAGGGTTTGGATTACCCAAGTGGGAATTATATTACCAAGCTGCAGTGTTAACATGCATGAAAGAGTGGATTGTACTGAGGAATACAAGGTTATTGACATTGGAGGAGCATGATCTATAATTGGGCTGGCATGCTTTTTTATAGTATGGGAGAAGTAAGATACATGATTACTTTCAAAGACACTATATAAGAAACGTTTTATTGTTAATAGAAAATGAGAGAACAACACTATTTGAAGAATCCAATTTGGCTTTCGACAATGAAAGCATTTATACATCCAAATGTTATTAATAGGGGAAATATTGTTAGATACAAAGATATTTTGAATGAAAAGGGTGAGCTCAAAATGAAACAAGAATTAAATGAGCATATGGTTTGTATTCATATATGCAAATACATTCTAGATATGAAAGAGATGTGAAAGCAGAGGGTTTTTATAAAGAATTGATAGAACTGGATAAAATATTAACAAGAACAGAAGAAAAATAGATAAAAATTGTACAATTACTTATTGAGTATCAAATTGGAAGAACAAGTGAAGGAGACAATGATAGCATGGGCAAATTTTTTTGACTATGCTATAGAATTAGACAAAACTGGCAGAAATTGTGGAATAGAAATTATAAACTAACAATGTCAACAGCATATAAAGAAAACTTATATGTTTTACAGAAGGCATTTTGCACCAGCAAGACTGGCAAAGATGTTCAAAGATAAATCAGCTAAGTATTGGAAATGCCATCAGACACCCAGAATATATTATCACAAGTGGTGGATATGTTTTATTATTATTAACTTTATTGTCAGAGTACAATATGTGTACAATGAGTTTGGCTCAGCCTCCCTTCGTGCACCCCTGTCAACACAACTCAAAGCGAGGGCAGAAGTCCCTAACCCAGTCCCAATCTTATTACACTATCTGACCTTGTTGCACAATGCACCGGCCCGGCAAGTCTATCATACTATATTGACATGAAGTTATTTTCCATTCAGAAGTCTGACAGGCCACAGGTAGAAACTGTTCTTCAGCCTGTTGGTGCGACTGGCTAGGCTTCTATATCTCCTACTTGATGGTAGGAGAATGAAGAAGTGCTGACTGGGATATAAGTCGTCCCTGAGAATCTTACTCACTCTTCTAAGGCAGAGAGCCCTAGCGATGTCATCTAGCGGTCTCAGGGAACAGTCCATGATGTTTTGTGCTGTGCTCACCACCCTCTGTCTTTCTATCCATGACTGTCAAGCCAGCATACCACACTGTAATGCAATATGAGAAGACACTTTCTATTGTGAACCAGTAAAAGGAGGTCTCCTTTTGCAAGACCCTAAGGAAATGGAGTCTCTGTTGGGCCTTTCTGGCCACCTGGTTGTGTTGATGTTCCAGTTAAGATCTTCACTTAGATAGACTCCCAGGAATTTAAAGGAGGAAACTCTCTCCACAAAGCTCCCCTCGATGTAAAGTGGGGCAGGTTCCTCTCTCTTCTTCCAGAAGTCTAACACCATCTCCTTTGTCTTGCTGATGTTTAGGTGCAGGTTGTTTTCTAAGCACCATGAGGATAATTTTTGAACCTCCCCCCTGTACGCTGTTTCGTCTCCATCTGTAATGAGACCCAATACGGTAGTATCATCTGCTAACTTAATGATCACAGTGGATGAGTCAGTTGATACACAATTGTGTGTGCACAGTGAGTACAGGTAGGGACTGAGCACACAGCCCTGTGGGGAGCCATTGCAAAGCTTCAGGGAAGTGTATGTGACAGACCCAGCCATCACTGTTTGTGGTCAGTCCCTCAGAAAGTCTTTGATCCAGTCGCAAATGGAAGAGAGAAAATCTAAATCAGTCAGCTTTTCAATAAGGATGCTCAGCAGGATAGTATTGAAAGCCGAGCTGTAGTCAATGAAAAACATCCTGACATAGTTTCCGGGTTTCTCCAAATGGCTCGCTACAGAATGTAAGGCAGTAGCTATGGTGTCATCTGTTGACCTGCTCCACCTGTAGGCAAACTGATGTTTGTCAAAGTCTGGTGGGAGGCATTTCCTAAGGTGTTGGAGAACCAGTCTTTCGAAGCATTTCATCACTACTGATATGTAGAAGTCAAGAGATATTCGACAAAAATGCATACGTGGTTGGAAAAGACGATAAACCAACATATAGATTTAAAACCTGAAATATTTTTGTTGGGGATGAAACCTGAAAGCTATAGCAAAGAAAAGACATACTTAATTATTTATATATTTACTGCAGCTAGAATAGTGTTTGCCCAAAACTGGAAAAATGAAAAGATTCCAATAGAAGAGAATGTAATCAAGAAAATATTAGAATGTGCAGAAATGAACAGATTAACACCAGCTATTAAAGAAAAAAAACAAACTACATATTATATGATATGGGAACTATTTTATCAATGACTGGAAAAGAAAAATGGAAATTAGAAATTTTATATGGGGGGGAGGGAGGGACATATATGAATATAGAAGGGAAGGAGTTAAGAAGGGGATGGTTATATGAAAAGATATATCAAGTATAGAGTTTAAAATAAGAATGTAATTATTGTTATGATAAGGAATTTGTATCAATTATAAACATTATTGCACAGGATATTTGTACCCAGACAACACACTGTTTAAATGAAAGATGGAATGTTTGTAAAAATAAAATTAATTTTTTTTTTAAAAAAAAGGAAAGCAGGACAAATCTCTGTGTCTCTAGGCCACGTGGTAACACCCCAGAAATGGCTGTCTTTCCAGCATGACTGCCACATTGAATTGTGGTCATTCAAAAAATAGTGGTCACTTCCGGGAATGCACTACATGAGCCGGCAAGGTAATGGTCCATTCTGCTTGCTTAATGAGGGTCTGCACAAGCAGTCCAGAAGCCTACATTGTTGCACAGACCACATCAGGGAAGCAGAGCAGGTTCAAGGCCTTTTGGGACTGGTAAGAAGGATGAGGGGAATTAAGTGGGAGACAATGAAGCATTCCTATGGTCAGTGATAAGAGAAAATGACCATGAGTCCACTTTAGCAGCTGTAACTGGGAACAGGTCATAAAGAGCTTTTGGGGAGTCTGCTATAAATCTGAATGCTTGTTGAGTAATTGGTAGTAAGTCAATGTCTAACTGTATTAAATCTGTCATTTCCTTGTTTGTGCAGTCAATTGCAAAACTTGTTACAATCAGCAGAAGGTGCAGGAGCAATTTTTTTTATTCGGAATGTGCCATAGAATGAATATCATTCAATCAAAATCATTCTATAAATAGTCACTGAAAATATATTTCCATATGAATTCAGCTACTATATTATCATTCTGTCAGTTGAAAGTACAAATGATTTTACCTGTTCTACTCTCCCATCTTTAAATAAGACTTCAATAAAATTTCCTCTACACAGAGGAATGTGTGTACCCCCCCCACACACACACATACAAACATCATATATAATGTTCACATGACTAAAACTATAGAAATTCTTATTCTCTTCCTTATATGAGGCATCAATAGATTAGATTAGTACAATAGTTAAGTTAAATGCAGGTATCAAGAATAAGCTTAATTCTAAGAAACTCTAGAATAGGAAAGCACAACTTTTTTCAGGTCAAAATCTCATTTGGCCTTTCTAATGATGTACTAAAAATAATAGGAGGGCTAAAAAACTAAATTGGATTTCATTTAATTAAAATTATACATAACTCATATACATATGACTATTAGCATTTAATATTTTTCCCTTGTGTCATACGAACAATTCCAAGTTAGCAATAACTTCTGGAGGCTGCTGGAAACTTTTGGAAAGTTCTTTAACTGTATTCAATGCTGTACTTTAATTATAATAAAACATTTCAGAAATCTCATCCTCAAATATATATAGATATTTGAGAATAATGTTAAAAAACGTAAAGTAAATGCATGCAAATATAATAACCCTTAATTAATTTCAATACATTGTACCTGAAATGTTCCAGTTCAAGAGCTTCAGTAGATTCTTCCCATTGACCTCTATATTTCTCTTTGCAAGAGTTACTAGAATATTGTTCAGATTTGGTCATATTATTATTAATATTTTCAAAGTTAAGGGCTGGTAACTGCAAATGCAAGACAAGATTGACTGTTAAGTAAGTTACTTAATATAACCAGAATAATAGCAATGATTGTCACTGGAATTCCATAACAATTATGCTAATAATGATATATAGATAACTGATACAATTATTATCATTCCTCCATATTTAAGATTAGTCACTGATATTTAGATTGACTATCTTTACACACAGAGACCCAGAGATACATAAATATTCATACATACATTTGAATTTGGACTGTTGGAGGAAAATGCCAATAATTCAGAGCGTTTAACTGAAATATCAGCAGCACAAAGAGGGTAGCTTCAATAAACTTCAACTTAAAATCTTGCTTTGAAGGCTGCCAGTTGGCTTTGGGGAACAAAAGACTGTATAGTAATGTATGACCTGGTCAGTGTAGAACTCTAGACAATTCTTGCCTGGTGGCTTGACCTGATGGCCTGAAAATGTGGAAGCTAAGCTGCAGCCTCTGCTTTAGACTTTCTCTATGTATAATATTTCATAAATTTATATACCTGCTCATCTCGCACATGTAATTCTGAGTATCATACAAAGTTAGAAACACAAAAACAATTCATCAAAATAACCAAAATCATAAAAAAGCCATTAAAACTATTAAAAATGTAGTTGTTGGACATGCATTCAATTTCACTAGCAATACAGACACTGTGCAGGCTACATGACCACATTTGGTCAGATGGCAAATCCATGTTTTCAGGCCCTTCCAGAGGAATACCAAGGTCAAGGCCAATCTGACCTCGGGGGAAATGATGTTTAAAAAGGCAGATGGTATGGCAGAAAAGGGTCTTCTCCTGGGTGCCATCAGATAGTATCCTTTGTGATAAGGTTCCGCAACTTGCCTTTACTGTCAGACTTCATGGGATGGGGTAGATGTGATTGGGGAAAGGTGTTCCCTTAAATAATCTAACCTTATGCTATAGGGTTGAAATCATTACCAGAACCTTGAATTGAACCCAAAAGCAATCTACCAATCAGTCAGTCCAGTCTTAGTATGATAAAACAGCTAACCTACATAGGTTCATCTTCCTGAACAGAAAGGTGAAAATATGTAGAAGTACTGGGACAGTTCATTTATGTAGGTAATCCCTTGTGGGTATGCCAAATATTTACAGTCGGCTTCTGTTTCAAACATGGATCTATTTCACAAATCCATTTTAATCTAATCTATACAGTACTGTCTCTTAGTATCAGATTCTAGTTCAATCGGTGTTTTTGGAATTTACATTACCTCATATTTTCAAAACTCTTAATGAAAACTGTTCTGCTAGAAATATGAAGCATTGAAACTCAAAATACAAACAGATATGAAACGATATTATCCAATTATTATTTAAAACTCTAAAATTATTTTACTTATGATCAAACAAAATGCTAAAGCAACACAAAAGGACATAGAATACAAAAACACAAAATAATTCATTACAAAGCATAAGCATTTAGAAAACCTCAGTGAGTTCTTTCGATGCAATTCATTCCATTTATTCGAAGAACTTGTCAGCATACTGAAACCATGAAATTCACTGTACAAAATTTGCTATTTTTTAAACATTGATTCAAATTATAGCGATTTGGAGAAGTACCTGTTGCTTGCTAGACTGGACATTTAGAAAGGCCAGAAGCCTTTTAAGATCAGAATAATCCCTAGGAGGAAATAAATTATATACTTGTTAACAATGCATAATTACCATATTATTATGAAATGTAATTTTATCCATGCTGTTCTGTAGGAAAAAAATCTTTCTAGAGCACATTCTATGACCTCCTGTCTCTGTTCACATTTATATAGGCTTGTTAGCCACAGCTATTTCTATCAAACTTGGTGACCAGAGAAACAGTAACCATGTAACACAATGGTCAGATTACTTTATTTAACTTTAATACAAATACAGGAGATATTGCTAACATTTAGTGAAAACTACTATACCTTTGAGATTTAGTATCTGCTGCCTTTTCTCTAGTCTTCACTTTCTTGAGTTGATCAGGCATTTTATACCTTCAAGTCATCAAAATTAATTCTTAAAGGAAACAAATGTAAAAAAATAATATTGTTATTGTTTGTGGACAAGTGAAGAACAGAATTTCAGCAACTGGAGGAAAAGAAACGGATTTAGTTAAAAAAGAAATACATAAGTTAGCTAAAAGATAAAACCTATGCTAAAAATATCAGCTCATGAAATCATCTCTAAGTGGAATTTATTCTACCTTTGAATTTTTAGTAGTACATCAGGTTGTTTATTTATTGTTAGATTTAGATTCCACTTTTCCTTGAAGAGTAGAAGGGACATAGGGATCTTTTTTAATTTAACTGTCGTTAACAGCAATTCTGTGAGGCAGAAAGAGATTAGCTAAAATGCTCCCAGCACCTTTCACTATATAAGTATAGACCAAATCTGTGTTTCTTTGATCCTAGTCTGACAGTTAAACCATTACAGCATATAAGTTTTCATTTAATCAGTTAATTTTAAGATACCTCTCCATTTCGGGCAGTGGTTTCTAATGTAGCATGGCAGGGGTTGCAACAAGTCCGCAAGGAATTCAGATGTGGAGAGCAAAGAACTAGTTGAGCAGATCTTGTAGTTCTGAATGTAAAATCTTCTGTCATTGATTTCTGGAGAAAAAAGTCAACAGTCTGCAGAAGATATACATAACTATTGGCCGTATCTATTATATCTTTTAAAAAGGCAACATTCTATGTACAAAGTTCCCCCTCCCTCTGTAAATAAGGAAGTGATAATTTAAAAGTGTAAGTGCCCGAAGCCTTTATACATCTTAATACAAAAAAATATTTTTGAATGATAAACAGAAAAATGAGATCTAAGAGCTCTAAAGTAATATTACACTACTCTAATTGTATTTGTTCATCCATATCCATTCATGCATTTACATTAGAAATTCCGAGCGATAGAGAACTCTCAATGTCAAGCTTGTCTAGATGGTTGCATCCATCTAGTTTTCTTAACAGTGTTATGGAAAAGTGTTATTGTTTCCCATTATATTTGACTTTCCAGTCTGTATTACAGTCCTGGATTTCTCAAGGCATTCACCACCTGTTTGACACCTGTTTAGCTGATCTGGTTTAGCTTCTGAAATTAATCAAGGTCAATTACTGATATGGCATATACTAATAGAAATAGATGTGGTATTCTAATCTACACTATAAGGTAGATAACAATCCAGCAAACACAGAAATACTTAATTGCTTTTGCATTGCTAATTTCTGAATTAATAAGATCCAGCTACCTAGCAACACATTGCATCACCATCTTGAGTTATTTGTAAAAATAACAAAGGCAGAATACAAATAAATAAATAAATTTTACAATACATATGGCTAACTGGTTATCCTGGTTTTCTCAAATCTACAATACAGGTCTATAAAGAAATAGGTGGGAAATCTTTGAAGTATGGAAACACTCACCCCCCCCCCAAATTTTTTTTGAATACAATTCTTGATAAAAAGAAATGGTAGATTGTACTCCTTCCATATTAAATTGAGGCCTTCGTTTATTCACAGTACATATTTATCTTTTTTTAACCTGAGCCCATCTGCATTATAACCACAGGAGGCCGCGTGCCCTGTTTACTTGGCAGGATGGGCTCTACAGAAGCTTATTATAGCTCAGTTAAGTCAGCTCTTGTTTAAAGATGCCTCAGAACTCTTCCTGGTTTTCAGTAAAATAAGCGTCACACACACTCTGTCCTTGCATACATGCACATTTGTCTCACACGCGCCGACGCTGAAGCTTAGGCCATTAAAAGGATTTTGAAGAACGACCAGCGCTGCTTTCCACACTCTCCTCGCCTTTCCTTCTACCCGCAAAAGACGAGGCTGATCTCAGGAGGGGACAGGGGGATTGGGCACTGTAACTTCTCCCGTCTATTCTCCCCAATTTCTGCACAGATGAGGACATAGCTGCTCTTCGACCGCCGTTCTATCACTCACCTGCTTGGAGTGTCAGCGCTCACACCGCGGCAGCTCTCTTATTTACTATTTATTTTTGCAGTAATAATTATACCAATGTTTGTTTTTAAGCCCAATAAAAAGCTCCAGTCAGCCGAGCGATCAAATCCGCAAACGCAGGAACCAATGAAAATGCGCCTTTCCCCTAAAGGTAGCTTTTTAGAACCAATGATTAAGCTTCGTACAAAAAGGCCGAGAAGGTTCCGGGACAACGACTAATACTACCGTTGTTGTCATAGCAACAGGGAAGCCGCCCGGCTAGAATCCAAAAGAACGATTTTAGCTGAGCGGCCCTTGGGTATGCTTAAGAACGCTGACATCAAACCGCCAGTGAAAAGAAACTGTAAAAAGGAAGGTAATCATACTCCCCCCAAGAAGTAAAAATTGGGTGATAGATCTGTATCAGTGTTTTCAACCTTCACAACTTTAAGCTGGATGAACTTCAACTCCCAAAATTCCCTAGTCAGTTGCTAGAAAGTTCTGGGAGTTAAGTCGACACATCTTAAGGTTGCCAAGGTTGAACGATTATATATTGTTTGTAATAAGACGAGCCCAGGAATATCTTAACTTTAGCAAAGGAAATACTCTCTCCAGCATCTACTTTATAAACGTAGGGTGTGTCAAATTTTTCAACTTTCAATTTCCAAACATTAGGAGTGCTCAAAAGTTGTGACATGCTTGCGGATTATAAATATATTTTGGTTACTTTAATATAATTTAGATATACTTGGTAAGTATATAATTATCATAATTTTTTAACATTTGTTTGTTTCATAAGTATATTCCTTTACAAACTTAAACAATACTTTCCAGCCATAGATTCTTCTCTGAGGATTCTCCTTCCACTATTCCTGGTACATATTTGCTATTGTTTCTTTGACTTTGATTGCATATCCTGTCTTATGACATATGTTTGGCTTTTCTACAGTACTCAGTTCCTGTTTGGTTAAAATAATACTAATCCACATCTGCTAAGAATGTTTCTGCTGAATGTTACCCAAGTACTGTTGCCTTCCCTGAAGATTCACTGTTAAAAACTATTAGAGCCCTTTCTAATGTTAAATCTGATGCACAACATCATTGGGGACTTCTAGTATGTTTCTTTTTGAACTTTTAGATGATGTTTAAAACCCTCCTCTGTTATGATAGAAGGTTTTTACAGTGTCAAACTATCTCAATGATCAGTATCACTATGAGAAAGAACACACACTCCCAAAGTGGAGATTTTTAACTACTTCTGTATTTTAAAAAAATTATTGCATAATTGAGGTTAAATAATTAAAATAACACAAAGTAATTAAAACTATTCCTGGAGACCTTGAATTCTACTCCCGCCTTAGGAATTAAAGCCAACTAGGTGAACTTGGGCCAGTCACTTTCTTCAGCCTTAAGAAATAAGCAGTGATAAACTCCTGCCAAGGAATCAAAATTGACTTGAAGGCACACATACAAAAAGCTATTCAAGAAACTTTTTGTTTTGAAAGGCACCACGTGGGGATTTTTAATTAAAGTTGGACAGAATATAGGCCTAGAGCCTGTCATAAATTGTCCCTAAATGCCTAAAAATATAAGTCTTTATCTGTATTCTTATCTCTCATCCACATATTGAGAATTTTCAGTTTTGTTTGTATAAGCCAGACAGCTCTTTAATCAAATAGCATTTTAGATGGAGCTATTGTTAATCTCTTATCAAAGAGTTTTTTTTGCTTACTAGGGCACATTTCATTTCTCTCTGTTAATTTATGTTGAAAAGTACCATGACTTCTTATTTCTTCTCAGTACTAAATTTCAGGTAATGTATATAATGTGTGAACATTTATTATATCACATAAGTAAATCACCATATGTTTACAGGTATCATGTTCTTTTTTCTATTGCCAGTATGAATAAACATAAACCTCACCTCTAGGAATCCCCACCAACATATATTTGAAGGAGAACATTAGTTCTTTCCCAAGGAACCCATTCCTTCTTTGTAAGAATGAGTCTCTATTCCAGGAATATGATCATAGAAATGATGGTTTTCTGGCCTTTTTTCCCCACAAACAATTACTCACGTCTCTTACCATGATTTTCAGAAATTAAGTTTTTCCCCTTCAAGCTAATGGCTTGGGCAAACTTCTCAACAAAGCACAAGATAATTTACACTTTCTGTATAGCATACATTTGCGAGTTAATAACTGCTAGTCATTCAAATCTTTTTTTCTATTACCAGTCCTACTGATAATTTTTGTAACTCTTTAAATGTATTCGAACACATTTATCCCAGATTAGTATTACTATAGTGAAACATTAAGAACAATAGCCTATATAATTTCACTTTGCTAATCAATTTTTAATTGCAATTAGGCACAGCTTTAAATGTAGTTTTATTTGTCAACCACTTCTTCAGCAACTGTTCAAAGTTGTGATGACACTGAACAAATGGTAATCATAATCAGTTCTGGAAATTCCAACCATTTTAGCACTGACATGGCATGTAATTGCGATTTGGAATCTTGACAGCTGGTCCTCATTTATGAAGGTCACACAATCGCCATTTGCAACTTTCCCTGCCAGCTTCCCAGAAGCAAAGTCACTGTCCATCCCTGGGTCTTGTGTCCCGTTGCACCATCTATCTTCCAGCCTGCCATTCTGCCAAATGACTTTGCTTTTGGGAAGCTGGCAGGGAAGGTAGCAAATTGCAATCACATGACTGTGGCATATTGCAACTTTGTAAGTACTAGCCAGTTGCCAAGCATCAGATCATCATATGATTGCAGGATGCTGTGATGGCCAGAATTCCAAAGACTGATGATAATCACCACTTATTCAGCACCATTGTAACTGAAAAAAGTACCATAATTTAGCCAATAGGAGAGAGATAAGAATTTCAGTTTTGTTCTGCCAGCCTTATAATGTAAGATAATGTTGGGAACACATGTGGGATTTTAAATAAATCCCTAACTATTTAGATTGTATTCTCTCTAAAAAGGTAAATGGGCTGTATAACTCAAGCAAAAAATATATCCCGGCTGTAATCCAAAATTCTTGTAGCAGGACTACATGTTTGGTCGTAGGCCAAAAATTAGCAAGCAAAACCCAGATACCTTTTTTATTGATTGGAACTATCAAAACTAAACCTAGTCCTTTGGAATTAATACTTTGCAATCTTTAAATGAAACTAATTGAGGACAGGGTCCAACAACTGAATAACTTTAGTAGCAATAAAATCATTACCACGCTTAAGTTGTTTAACAAGATCTGCTATTTCTGAGTTTTCTTTGGAAGATCACTACATTAGTAGACTCATATTAACAGTCATGTCCTTCCTTCCTCCCTCCCTCCAAAACTTATTTTCTTTTGATAAGGTTTTTTCTTTGTTTTAGTCTGGCTGGGTAGCTTCTATCATCCTCAGGTTTGCTGAAATATTGACTTCTGGCTACTTATTCCTAAACATTTGTTTCTCTTCAGTGTTTGGTCAGGCCTAGAGTGGGACAAGGATTTCTCTTTCAAACTTTTTCTGGTTTCCCATAGGGCTGGTGTGTTTATAGTGATGAGGTGATGGCAGCAAGGAAACTCAATTGTTAGTTGTTATTCACACTCAGAATGGTGGGCCCTCAGAGAAAGGGTCTAATATTGAAGAATCCTTTTTTCCCCTCATGTTATTAATAGTATTAATCCTACAGGTACAATGTCTATGGAGATTCTTAGTCAGAGCTGAAGTTCTTAGATGAGAAGTGAAATATCTTTAAAGAAAAACCAGAAAGTCCAGTTGCCTCTTGAAAAAGCACCTTTAGCACAGGTACAATGTATAAAAAAAAAATAACTCAAATCTTTAAAAGCAGTAACATTTTATTGCTTTTTTTAATCTTTTCAAATATTACAAAAAATAGTCATTAAACAAATGATAAAACATTGTATATTTTTCTATTACATACTGGAGAATTTTGTTGGCATTTTATAAAAGAATAAAATATTATCTCTACATTCAAACAGTGTAACTTTGGATATAATTCTATAAGAAAATGATGTAGAAAACCATTATATAAATTGGAATATATTATGGAATTACACGTCAAATTAAAGTAGATTGTTTTGTTCAGGAAACACTCTGAACATTGGAAGACACTGACAAAACAAAGTGTCAGTGACAAAAGGGAAGTTTTCAAAGAATGCATCTCTAACCAATAAACTGCTTTTATAAAAACCTGTCCATTAAATAAGTTATGCTAAGTTTGCAAAACAGTGACAGTATATGCTAAATATGATTTTTTAAAATTTTCACACCAATTATAGCCATTTTCCTATTCTTGATAAATTTTCTAAAAAGTAATTAAAAAATTCAAACAGTAAAATCACAAGACAACATTTTGTATTAATACAAGTATCTATGGACACTACATACCTATTCATTCATGAAATTAAAGGGTTCTTCATAGTAATTGTGCTAAGTAACACATAGAACCTATATTAATCATTCTAACAACGATTACATTATTGACCAAAATATATCAGAAGAAAATAACGTTCAATACATTTTACTAATGGCCAACATGCACTATGTTGGGGACATAACACAATTCATTAGCAATGAAGACCCATGAATATTTGTAATGTACCACAATTACCTGACATTACAATTATAAATGGAATTTTTTTTACCAAACA
Organism: Bungarus multicinctus; assembly: GCA_023653725.1. NCBI lineage: Eukaryota > Metazoa > Chordata > Lepidosauria > Squamata > Elapidae > Bungarus > Bungarus multicinctus. The sequence continues at coordinate 43,208,284 of CM042840.1, forward strand.
ACACTATTTATAAGCCTATCATACACAAAAATAAATTCAATTGAAGTAAAAGAGGAAAAATATCATATTGGATGCTAAGTAATGTACATGCTTTGAACACTATCTTACATATTTTATTGATTGTCTTGAAAATCTGAAAATTGAATAATTTGTTTTTAGTATGGTTAATAATGTGGAATATAGAAACTCTGTGTGTGTGTGTGTGTGTGTGTGTGTATGTATATATGTATATATGGGTCCATGTATGGGTCCAAGTATGTATATATGGGTCCATGAGTTCCTACAAACCCATGAAAAAAGTATTGGTGTTCTGTTGGTGACATTAAACATTTTAAACAGAATGTTTATATAGAATTAAAATTCAGATATTCTGAGAATGTCTCGCTTTAAAGAACAAAAAAAGTATATTTCCTGGGATTGCTCTGCAGTTATTTCCGCTAAATCAGTCTGTATCTAGAAAACAGTCACTTACCTATTCTCATAGTGGGAATATACCGTCTATAAATTAGATTTTACCCTCAGGTGAAACAGTAATTTTACTCATTTATAGCTTTTAGAGCAATATTTATATCTACATACAATAAAATCTGTCTTTTATTATTTGGTTTTATTACTATAATTTTATTTATGGAAAAAGAAATAATGTTTTACAACATGTAACAAGCAGCAAATTATAAATTAGGACTGGAGTTTTAAACATCATATTTGGATATCTGCTGTAAAAAATTAAAATACGTAATAATGAATTAATAAGAAGTATTTAAGTAAATAATGTAAACTACACTGCAAATCATGTTATTTCTGTTGTTAGGAATTATTTTATATAAGCAAATAAATAATGAATTTCAATAATTTTCAGATATTTATTTAAATTAACTTATTAACCCTTTCGCATTGAACAACAGCATAATTGAATTTCAGGCATTTGAAAACAAAGGGTTAAAATTCAAAGCAATCTATTTGAGTCTGTAAATTTCTACACATGGCTCTGAACACAAATATTTGTAATAACAAAAGACAAGCAAAATTAATTTGGAATGCTGTCAATACTAATGAACATGATTCACCTGCCTACACTAAGTAACAAATTTGAAATGTAATTTCAAAGATACAGAAATATTTATGAGATATAAACAAGTATGATTTTTAAATAAAGAAAAGTCATATTTAAAAAAAATCTTAAGGCACAAGCTATGCAAGCACTCAGGAATGAAAATATTATCCAGTTTCCAATGTCATATCAAAAGCAAAATATATTAATATTAATTTGATCATTTTAGGCATCAGATTTTCATTTTAACATTCTTACAAAATTTTCTTTCTTTCTTTGCTCAGTTTTACATGTGACCATTTCTGAGAATGATTGGGCCCTTTTCAACAAACTAATAATTTTATTTGTATTGCTTTCACTTGTTTCAGGCAAAATCCACAAATTGCTTTAACTATATTCAAGAATTTGCTTTTTTCAGAATTCAAGATATTGGCAAATGAAACTACAAATCTTGCATTCCTACTTGCTGCCAACAACGTTCAACAATATTGGTAGGCTCACACATTGCAATGCCTTTTCTATACTGTAAGGTTAAAAAAAAAATCTTTGGTGCACTGTAAACCAGAGTATCTTCAGTTTTAATCAGAAATTAAATGCTGTTACAGTTTTCACATTTCCATATTAAAATTGATGTTTACATTAAAATGTTTCTCTTCGGTACTGATCTAAAAAGCTTAAATTTTAGAGAAACTCTCTTACTATAAAATTGGTAAACAGGTACTATTTAAACACAATCAAACCTTACTCATTTCAGTGGCGTATATATGTGTACTGAAATCTACAACAATAGAACAAAAACACAGGGCTTAAACAGTCAGATAAAACTCAGTTGCACCCAGAATTTTATATAAATGCTTTTATTGATCTAAGACAAATATGCTTTGGAAAATATTTTTTTTTAAATTTAACATAATTTTAAAATAATTCTGGTTTTATTTCTTGGAACTGAATGTTAAAATGATGGATTCAAGAACCTACATAAATTTATTTGCAATGTATAGTACCAATAAAGTCTTAATGTAAATCCAGATGTTCTAATACAATACTAACTTGAAAATTTTCATTTATGTGATAGAAATTTCTCCCCTCTCCTACAGTCACCAATCATCAAACTCCCCCAGCTCTCTGGAATATATTTATAGGATGCCCAGGAGAAAATTAAACTTTATCTTACAAAAAGTGAACTATAATCATGTTTAATCTTATTAAAAGGCAGTCTAAATAAATGCCAATCTAGACTTCTACATTAAAAAAACTGCTTTATTCTTTCAGTATAATCTGCTCTTGTGGTTAGTGAATTAAAAAATAAAACTGAGAAGTTGACTACACATATAAGACTTATTTTTTTAAAAAATGCAATACAATGGTGTTTAACAATACAACAGGAAATAATTCATATACAAATACAATTATTTAATCCATAAAATAATATGAAATAAAGGCAATACAGCAATTCACTAAATTGAAATATAGCAATTCACTAAATTGCATATGTATCATTTGTTCTTATAAACTGGCATAACATTTGCAAAAACCCAACTAGCAAATGCCTGATAACAGGACATTTGTATTTAAAATTATATAAAAATATCACAGATACAATGCAAACCAATAATTTATAGTTAAAGATGATCTTTGACTTACTGATAACTAAAAAAAGAAATTATTTTTCCTTTTAAAAATTGAAACAAACATTCCACTAAAATAAATATTTCCACTGTGACGGACATTTCTTGTTGGAAAATCTCACTGTTGTTCACATAAGTACCTAGTACTTAAAGAAGCTGTAAAGTCACTCTCTTTCAATATATCCTATAAAATAATATCATTGTTTTACCTCTATAATGAGGTTTCAGCATCTACATACTTTATTTCAGATGTTTTTTCAATGTCTATTTTCACACATGACTCATTTTCAGGGCTGTTAAGAAAAATTTACATAGTTAAAAACACCAATACAAGAGTATTAATAATATATGTTAATATAAATCAGCATATTTCTAGGAGCATAAAGCAAAATTTAACCTATAAATGCCTTTTTAATTAAAAAAAGTTACATTTTAACAATACCCTATACATACCTTCTTTAAAGCCTAGAAAGTTCAGTAGAACATTCTTTTAGAAGTTAGATAAATGAATATGGATTGATAATTAAGAAGTCACAATGACTCCCACCTTGTGTATTATAGATACATATTTGGTAATTAAAATAAATGATTTTACTTTTGTGTTATAATCTAGTGTAACCATTATAATATAAAGCTCTTTGAATTATCAGAATTCATTGAAGTTTAGATGGATAGATGGATGGATGGATGGATGGATGGATGGATAGAGGGTAGATGGATGGATAGATTGATTGTAGATAATAGACAGAAGACATATAGGTTGCACTGCAAATACCCAGTAGCAAGTATCTAAGATGGTTTTTTGAGTAATTCAGAAGCATGGGTTGTTGTAATATCTGAATGTAAGACTTTGTGTCGGCTGTTATAGCCAAATTTGCAGGTCATGTGAAAAAAATCAGTTACTGTATATTGTATTACAGAAGGAAAATTAAATTATGAAGTTGAGTGATGAGTGAATGGAATAAAAAATGGATTAACAATTGTTAAGATAAAAGTTTTCACATTATATGTCAACCCAGAAATACTATATTTTTACACTGAGTCTCAAATTCGCCCACTCAAACGTGTAATCTTAAAATTAGAATACTAAAACAAAGTTGAATTCTATGAAAGAAAACTGGAATATTTTGTATCAAGAAAAAGCAATGTATTCAGGAGTGGGCCTCAAAATTTTTAGCAAAGGGTTCTCTGTCCGGTTTCTGGGTGGCCTAGTTGGCATTCTGCACTATGCATCCGGAGACTTTCCTTGAGCCTCTGGGTGGACAAAAACAGTCTCCCCGGGCTCAGAGGCTCTCTGGAAGCCAGAAACAGGCCCATTTCCAGCTTTCCCAAACTTCCAGGAGGCCCGTTTTTTGCCCTTCCCAAACCTCTGCACACGGCTGGCACTTACCTGCATCCAAAACGGGCTGTCTGGGAGGAATGGGATGGGGTGGGATGGGCCAGCCTGGAGTGGGATTGGGGGGTTTTCCGAACTGCACAGAATCTTAACTAGGGGCTCTCTCAAACCCCTGCAAACCCCCAGCAGCCTATCTCTGAATGCACCAGAACTTTGTTTTGTAACTCAAACAATATCCACAAATAACTAAAATTTGCCAGCATATCCCAGAAATATGGCTGGGATATAGCACAATTTATTAAACATATGCTTTAAGGTAGGGCATTCTTCAATCAGTAACATTGCTACATCAATCTCTAAAGCTCTATATTATTAAGGGTGAAAAAATATTCTTACTGTTCACAAGCAAAATTGTCCACCATTATTTTATGTAATTTGGAGCAGAGTTCTTAATGTATAATCAAAGAAACCAAGCAAAGAGCTTATATTAGTCCAAATGATTATTTTCTTTCAGCAATATATTATTAATTTGCCAATATATTTATCAAACAACAGAATGTGTTATCATTTCAGAACATTCTAGAGCAGATTACCTGTCCCATTCAAAGCACTATAATAAAAATAGTGGATATCCATTTTGTTAATATGGATATTTGATTTTCACTTTTGCTTACTTGGGGTAAAATTATCCGCTTTTATGGGGGAGGGGAGATACATAAACATAATTGTTTCTCTCTTTTTGGGGAGCGGGATATGTGTGACATGCCAGAAGAGCGAAGTTAAGCATTTTCTGAATATTTGACACATCAAATATTTGAACCCAAAAGGTTCACCAACATTATTGTGGTATATAAATGAACAATCAGCTCCATCTGTTTCCATTCTAAACATACAAAGCAAAAGCAAAACATAAAGCATGATTAATCTACCTCAAGTTAGGTCTTGTTACTTTGGCATTCTCTGTGTTCATGGAAAGAGCCTTCCACTGTGCAGTTTTGGCCATTTCATCTGATATGTTTACCACAGAAGGGTCAATGCTGGGTAATAAACACACACTGATTAATTCTACATGCTGTGCTATACTATTAATGAGGTGTCATACTCTACCATTTTAAGCATTGGTTATGTTTTTTGCATGGGTACTAGAAAATGCATTGTTTTACTTTAACAATCTCAGTATTAAAAATAATTCACATTCCAGTACAGTGTTAATTTTAAATTAGTCTATGAAAATACTTAACTTCTAAAGGTCTGAACCATATTATAATAGAAGAAAGGAAAAATCTTTTGAAAGAATCACTGTTACCTATTTTCTCTATCATGTATCTTTCCCTGGAATTACCATTGATTCATGGACGCCTATATACCAGCAATAATCTTCCTCTGTGGGCATCTGGCTCCATGCAATAATAGATTAAATGCATATATTTTTATACCCAGTTTCAAAGCAAAGAACAGAAATGTAAACTGGACATTAAGAAAGGGAAGCATTTTTACTAGTGTGCCCTCTGGTAAATCAGTGTTTTATCATGACCTGCCATGCTAATGATGGCAGTCTTTCTGCAAATAGGCACAACTCCAAGGTATCCATTTTGTAGAGATATTCACAAAATACTACTACATCAAATGGATTGGAGCAACTGCTTTAGGAAAATTTAAAAAAAAATTGTTATAAAACCAACTTAACTACATGATCAATGATATTAGCAGAGGATACTTCATAAGTAAGTTTGTTAAGTGTGTTATTTCATCCCATCTTATTTTCAACTGATAGTACTTTATGAGCTTTACTATTACAGAAAAGATCAAATGAAATCATGTGCAGTTAATGTACAATACCATTTTGACAGCTTCTGTTAAGAAAAAATAGAAAACTGACAATGAGCAGTTCACGATACATATTTTTACTAACTAACTTGAGATGGAAAAGAATCTGTTACAACTATTTTCAGCAGAAAGTCAAAGCAAGAATAAACATTATAGCCTCCAAATTAATCGCAGTTACGGCATTAATTTTTCATGAAGGGATAGTCACACTTCAGAAAAAAATCAAATTTATCTCACTCTAAAAATTCTAAAACAATGTCAAATCTAAGTAGTAGCAGAATCATATAAGGAATATTAATTTTAAAAATGGTAAACAGATGTTTATTTGGAAAATAATAACATTTCTAATTTTATAACACAGCATTCTCCAACCTTTTCAGCTGTGCAGACCATTAGGTGTGGGAAGGGATAGTTCCATGTGAGTAGTGGGCAAGCGCATGCACACAGCTCCATTTTCACAAGTGGCAGGCACAAGCACCCACACTCATGCAAATGGAGTGCATGCTCATGCACTCTCCCACTGCTCATGCAAATGGAGCACAACACGCACATTTGCTCACTGCTTGCGCAAATGGGGGTGCAAGTGCGTGCTCACCTGCCCCTTCTGTGGGCCAGTTCTGAACTACTCAAGCTCCAGTAGTGGACCACAGCCCGGGATTTGGGGACCCCTGTTATAGCGCACAACCAATGCTATTTATACATGTGAAAATACTGGCTTTTACTAAATGATAAAAGTCTTAGTTTAATATCTTCACATTAACTATGCACAATAAGAGATAAAATAGGATTAAATAAAGTTCTTCATACAGATTCCAGATGACTGGTATGGAGTCATCTGATCTGTTCAAAAGATTCATGTAAATAAGTAACATGTAAATGCATTATGGTGATACATGCAGCTATTTTATAGTCTTCTTTGGTCCTCTTTCACACCATGATTAATTCTAGATTATACAAGCATCCTTCAGAATTAAATTGAATAAACTATTATATAAAATAAAATGTAAAATAATAGGTAAATACCACACCTGTATTTTAGAGCTTTCATGGGAATCTGTAATACTTCACTTCTTTCATATGGAAGGTGTACAGCTTCACTGTCCACTGCCTGAAACATTCGCTCAGCTTCCTGAAAGTTATACATAATCCAATACAGATTTAACAAATTTTGAATTATTAGAGAAATGCAAAAATGAATTTTGTATTTTGTCAATGTAGACCTAAAAGCAGGCATTTTGGAAACTGCACAGTAATAGATTTCAACCAACATTTGGGGAAAGGATTAAGGTTTGTGAAGAACTCAGGCCAGAAAATTATATTCTGTTCTTCTCTTATGAAAGCTCGTTCCTATGCAAACTGACAAGCCATTGTATTGTGGCATTCAAATTCAGGTCTATAATAGCCACCAAAAAAATAATATATTTTTAAATATTTGAATATTTGCCAAAAGCTAGAGATGTGAAGAATTTTTCATTATGGACCATTTTAATTCAGAAATAGGTAATTCTGAGTACAGATTAAACTATTTAACAAATTACGTTACTGTGTTATATGATGAAGTATTTTTAAATGTAAACCTGTCGTAAGAGAAGTTACTATAGTAAAAGTTGTCTGTGTATTGCATTATTTCAAATCTGTTGAATTTTCCTTTGACACTTGTATTAATTATACAAACACATTAAAATTTATGCCAACAAACATAACAGTGATCTTACCCAGAAAAAGATATTATTGCATATCATTAAAAAAAATCTAGTTTACAATATCAGTCATAGAGAAATTTTAGTACATTTCATTCCAAATATATCTACAATAGTTATTGGTTCTTATTTGTTTATATCCTGAATACATTTATTTTCTGAAGTAATTTACGATCGCTTTTTTATTGAAAGATAATCCTGAAAGCAATAAACCATCTACAAATATTTCTTTTATTTTAATCTTTGAAAAGCCTTTTAATATTTGGAAAAGAGTATTTACATGTGACACTTATACAATACTTATGTTTAGTATATATTCTGTTTATGTTTGTGTTGTCATACTCCTATCAATCACATTTCATTTTGCATGTTTTTTATAGAGCTTTAATGAACTGCTATATTTAGAGGAACTAAAAGCTAGTTTCCATTTGTTTCACTGATAAGCTCAAATATGGAAAATGTTTTCTATTTCCCCACCAAACATTGCTTCTGTGAGGGTTTTTGCCTCAATTATGAATACTATTCACTTACTTCCTTTGCTTTTTTCTTTTTGTCATCTTCCTTTTTCTTCTTACTTTCTGGCATAAGATCATCAAGCCAACTGAGCTCCCGTTTGGTGAAACACAGATCCATAAGTTTGCGAACAAAAACTAAAGCTAAAACCTTTAAAACAGTTTTAAATATAAATTACTAGCAAATCAAAATGCTAATATAAATATAGAATTAATATAAATTACAGTATACAGCATTAATTGCATAGCTTTAATATTATCATTGAATTTCATGTTTACATATTTATACGTGATGCATAAAGTTGTAGATATACTGAAATATTAGCTTACCATCATAGGAAAAACAACAGCAGCAGCTGATGCTTTAATTGCCCACAAAAGAATAAGACAGGTAAGCTGAACTACTGTAAATACATGTACTTTCCATAGTGGCACATAACGGAGATAAATCAAATCAGGTTGATGTTTGGCAGGCATACCAAACAGTTTAATACGATCAAAAAACTGTAATGAAAATAAAAATTATTAAACATATGTCTAAAAACAATTTTAGAAAACAAATGTAATTATAAAAATAAATTGATTACAAATTGGGCATGATACTTCTTTGAGTAGTAAAAAATAATAATCTTATTAAATCTGTAACAAAGAATTACACTAGCTACTAAAAACTTTTAGAATTTCTGGATTCTTGTCTATCTGTTATAATTTGCAATATTATAAAGATAGATATATTTGTAAAAATTCAAGAAGGTGAGCCCTTTCACAATCATTTATGGGAGCAGAGTGAGACAAGAAAACCAAATATTGCAGAACATCTATATTACCTTTTTCTACAGATGAAACATGAATAAAATTAAAACTTGCCTGAATGCCTTTTAGTGAGGATGCTCCCATATAAAGAAAAACACCATATAAAACTGGCATTGGAATAAACTGTAAAAAAAAAACCAGTAAATCAATCTTTGATAATCAGCAGATCAATGAATATAAAAACTTTAAGCAATTTTTGCAAAGATTTGATTATTTCAACCCAAAAAAATACAGATTTAACAAGATGAATATTTTAGTGTATTTTTGAAATAGACAGCCCTGTCATTAGAACATAAGTGATTGGCAACTATCTGATTAGGGAGCAATGGTTCAGATATAAGGCATTACTATTCACTTAGTCAGAGATGAATATACAAGTATGACTGTAGATCATGAAAGTAAAATATACAGTGGGACAACGAAGTATTTAGTCAGCCACCAATTGTGCAAGTTCTCCCACTGAAAAAGATGAGAGAGGTCTGTAATTGTCATCATAGGTATACCTCATCTATGAGAGGCAAAATGTGAAAACAAATCCAGACAATCACATTGTTTGATTTGGAAAGAATTTATTTGTAAATTATGGTGGAAAATAAGTATTTGGTCAATATCAAAAGTTCATCTCAATACTTTGTTATATATTCTTGTTGGCAATGACAGAGGTCAAACATTTTCTGTAAGTCTTCACAAGGTTGTCGCACACTGTTGCTGGTATGTTGGCCCATTCCTCCATGCAGATCTCCTCTAGAGCAGTGATGTTTTGGGGCTGTCGTTGGGCAACACGGACTTTCAACTCCCTCCAAAGGTTTTCTATGGGGTTGAGATCTGGAGACTGACTAGGCCACTCCAGGACCTTGAAATGCTTTTTACGAAGCCATTTCTTTATTGCCTGGGCAGTGTGTTTGGGATCATTGCCATGCTGAAAGACCCAGCCACGTTTCATTTTCAATGACCTTGTTAATGGAAGGAAGTTTGCACTCAAATTCTCACGATACATGGCCCCATTCATTCTTTCCTGTACACGGATCAGTCGTCTGTTCCCTTTGCAGAGAAACAGCCCCAAAGCATAATGTTGCCACCCCCATGCTTCACAGTAGGTATGGTGTTTTTTGGTCACAACTCAGCATTCTCTTTCCTCCAAACACGACGAGTTGTGTTTCTACCAAACAGTTCTACTTTGGTTTCATCTGACCATATGACATTCTCCCAATCCTCTTCTGGATCATCCAAATGTGCTCTAGCAAGCTTCAGACGGGCCCGGACATGTACTGGCTTAAGCAGGGGGACACGTCTGGCACTGCAGGATCTGAATCCCTGGTGGTGTAGTGTGTTACTGATGGTAGCCTTTGTTACATTGGTCCCAGCTCTCTGCAGGTCATTCACTAGTAGTTCTGGGTTTTTTGCTCACGGTTCTTGTGATCATTTTGACCCCACAGGGTGAGATCTTGCGTGGAGCCCCAGATCGAGGGAGATTATCAGTAGTCTTGTATGTCTTCCATTTTCTAATTATTGCTCCCACAGTTGATTTCTTCACACCAAGCTGCTTGCCTATTGCAGATTCAGTCTTCCCAGCCTGGTGCAGATCTACAATTTTGTTTCTGGTGTCCTTCGACAGCTCTTTGGTCTTCACCATAGTGGAGTTTGGAGTGTGACTGTTTGAGGTTGTGGACATGTGTCTTTTATACTGATAACAAGTTCAAACAGGTGCCATTAATACAGGTAATGTGTGGAGGACAGAGGAGCCTCTTAAAGAAGAAGTTACAGGTCTGTAAGAGCCAGCAATCTTGCTTGTTTGTAGGTGACCAAATACTTATTTTCCACTATAATTTGCAAATAAATTCTTTCCAAATCAGACAATGTGATTTGTTTTCACATTTTGTCTCTCATAAGTGAGGTATACCTATGATGACAATTACAGGCCTCTCTCATCTTTTTAAGTGGGAGAACTTGCACAATTGGTGGCTGACTAAATACTTTTTTGCCCCACTGTATAGTGAAGAATTTGATGGTAATGAGAGATTAATAATATAGGACTACCATTTTTAGTAGTTATCAATGGATCCTTGGAAAATAAATATGGAAAAGAAGAGAAAGACAGGAGGGGAAGGAAAAGGAAGGGAAAATAATTGTTTTAATATAGTAAGCTTGTAACAGAATTTAAAAATCTGCTTCTTACCTTTAAAACAGAGGTCATAAACACTGAAAGCCCCATCAGAACAAAAATCATTAATCCTGTCACTCTTTGTTCACGGATTCCCAGGAACTTTGGTTGTTCTCCTGGAGCTGAGCACTCAGATTCCACTTTTAAACTGTTGACATGACTTATTGAAAGGACAGTTGCAGCCACAAACCAAGGCAAACCCATAATAGAGCATATACCTAACATAATGCCAACCATGAGCAGATCAAGATGATAACCACAACCTTTCTGTGGAATCAAACACAAATATTTCATGTTAAAATGGTATCATAGTAAGATGATGTTCACAATATTTAGAATGTTTATATAAAGGATTATTATAGAAGTGGATTAAATTTAAAATTGTTTCACACTTCATGTGTCAGTGAATATATCCAATAGAAAACAATGGTCAGTACAATGAAAAAGAAGTGCAAAATTTTAAATTAGATTTGAGAGGTTATGATACTCAACAAAATTACAAGGTTGGACTCTGTAGAAAACATTGTAGTAGGTAAAAAAAATTAGGATAATAAAAAGATTTTACAGCTTCAGTATTTGGGAAAAATTACATTCTTCATTGACCTGCACAAAGAATGGAATGGAATAGAATTGGAATGTCAAATTCATTCGGTCACAAAGTTCTTAGATCTGGCATAGAGGGCTGCCCTGGAAACAGTGAAGGACCGGCTCGCAGTGCTTCTGCCAGGAAAAACAGAGCTCAAGAAGGCCACACACAGTCCTCCCATACACACACACACGCACACACATGAATAGACAACATTTATGCTGATCATTTCCAAGTTTCTGCCTGAAATACAATTTTGGCTTTTAATTCTGTTGCCCCTCCTTGCAATCTTAGAACATCAATATTTAATTTACTATACTTTCCAGCTAAACGGTTTAACAAAAATAGTCTTCTTGAATGGTAGCCTCAGCAATCCTTGGTTGATCTCAAAAAGAAGGGTTGGATGTAGTTATCAGTGTGATGCTAAGATGAAATAATTTAGCTGTACACTAACTTGGGAAGTTAAAAATATATTGGAAAAAGGCAATAACAAACAGATGTCAAGAAAAGATACATGTCCATGCAATCACCAGAGTCAAATCTGTTTCACACGAAACTTTCCCAAGAATAAATGATCTAAGTTATAAATAAATTATAAATAATTTGTCTGCTACAAATTATTAAAGTATTTAATTTAGCTGAATACAAGATTTTGTCTTGTATGTTTCCTGTATATAGAAAATTACTATAGTGCTGTAATTCTAATTTAATTTAACTGTTGCATTGGTAAATGAACAAACAAAGCAAATAGTCACCTTGAGTTTATGCTCTTTTCTGTTTATGATAACTGCTGTAATTTGCTGATCCATAAAAATAAGGATGGTACAGAGCAAAGCTGGAACTGCAGCTATTACTAGGGTCCACCAAGGATTACTCCCTAGAGGATTGATAAGCCATCCACGATCACTCCGTGTAGGCTAAAATAAAATATAAATATACAGCTACCAAAAGGAACAGATATTTTTTCATTATTTATAAGAGAAACACTTACCATAAATACCTGAATACAGATTATAATAAAAATTATTTTAAATTTAAATTTAAAACATTTATTTTTGAAAAAAGATATGTTTCATATAGGATGCAATTAATACAACAATATAAAAATACAATTTTAGTTTAAGATATAAATATTTGAAATTGGTTAATTTGGCATGATTACAAGGTATTATCATACTTTGCCATAGTTGCCAACCTTTACTTTTTTAACATCTGTTATATTGCTATTAAGGTTTTGCTGAACCACCAAATAAGCAAACTATTTAACAAATTTTAATTATAGCCTTTGGCTGTCAGGAATCAAACATATATACCAAGAAGCAATTAAAAACAGATACTTTTAAATAAATAAAAATATAGTTATATAAATGTGCAGGTAACCTTTGAGACATGACAGTAATAGACTCTGCCCATTATGTTTGCAAGTGGTGCCGATTGTTAAGCAAATTGGCATCACTAATAATGCACACATCTTATTTTCCTTTATGTGATTGTTAAACAAACATGTAGTTATTAAGCAAAACATGGGATGCCTCAGTGGTGGATAACAGTGGTGGGATTCAAACTTTTTTACTGCCGGTTCTGTGGGCATGTGCGCTGGCCCTTTCTAAAAGAGGCTATTTTAAGCTTGAAAACTTACCTTACTGTCAGCACTGTTGAGTAAAACAGCTGAAGCAAATCAGCTGAGCTACAAACAAAGGAAATATAGGACAAGAAAGGGCAGGGGTGGGTTGGTGGGGCCAACTGCTAACCGGTGCTACTGGCAACATACCACCACTGGTAGATAAGATCTAGTGCAGGCTGAGGCCCACCTATTCCTAGCCTTCAAAAGTCTCCCCCAATACCCAAGATACCCTGTGCTCTTCTTCCTGCTCCTTAGGTCCCCACAGGTTTTTTCAACATCCCACCAAGTCCCAAAAGCCTGATTCCCATCTCACTACGTCCCGTGTCTTCCTCATCACTTATTTTAAAAGATTTCTAAACTGTGTGTTGGAAAAGAGGACAGACCATATGTCCCTGAGTTATATGGCAGCCTTATGGAAGTGGCTGTTATTTTGACCTGCCCATGTGGGTAGACCAAAATAGTGGTCACTTCCGAGTAACCTTCTCGTGGGATAAAGACATGCTGTCCTATTTTGCTTAGTACAATCTCCATATGAGCATGCCAACCTGACAGATGCTTCTGCTAGGCCACCACCCAGCCCAGGAACAAACTGCTCCATTTTGTTGCCATAATGTGATATTCACAGCACTTCAGAAAGCATCTGCAGAAGCAGAAAGCTGTTTGAGTCAAAACCATGAAATATGCAATCAAATATATGAATTCCACAGATATAATTTCTCAATTCTATCAAGCATCTACAAAGTTAATAAACAGTGCTGCTGCTGCAGTCTATCACATCACTTTGAAAAAAATTACTACTTTTTAAAAATTAAATAATTTTACCTGAGGATTTAATGGATAGTATTTCCAAGTTTAAGAGAAAACTAAAAAACATTTACTTACCTCAAATTTTTCAGGCACATTTAATTTAGGAGAAGGAACTCCAACAAAATAATCGATGCAAACCATAATCACTATTGTCAAAAATACAGCAAAATCACTTATTGTAGAACGTACCTAAAAAGAAAGAAGCATAAAAGCACTTTGGCATTTCAAATACTTACGTGCAATGAAAAGTTCTGAAGGGCAACAACATTTATAATTATTCAGATTCTGTAATATGCTGTAACATTAATTTTAGAAATAGGAGTCACTTGTTTATGAAAAAAATTCTTTATGAATAAATCTAAATAGTAAAGCAAAATCTTGCAAAATAATTAAACTAATTTAAAAATCTATGTCAACAATTAAAGTATTTCTTCTTATTTTACAATACATAATGAAAATAATCAATACACAGAATTTAAAATTTTGGAAATGGGTAGCAAGATTTTATGCTCATTGTCATCAGCATTTTTTCTGACTAATTAAATGTAATTTAGCATTGTTCCAATTCATGGAAAACAATATATTATTTACCTTTAACATTACAAATCATCTTATTATTATCTTTATTGTCAGAATACAACATGTGTACAATGAGATTGGCTAAGCTTCCCTTTGTGCACACACACACCCCCCATCTTCAGCAGAATACTTACTGTAAAAATCATGTAAAGATATAAAAGCTATCATAATTACCTTAGTGGGAAAATAACGTTTGGTCTTAAACTGCTTGAGAAAAGTGGAGAGGAAAAATGTTGTAAAAAATAATATGACAGACCAAAAAAGAACATCTGGGAAATATGGACCATGGTGTCCACAAGCTGATCCAATAAATATGCCATTAAGATTATTGCATTCCTGTAAATATGAACACAAAATAGATGTTGCATTAAAAATATTCACATCTGAAGTTAAATTTGTGCGTATAATTTCATCACACATGAAATTAAAAACTCACAATTGTTTTAATATGGACCAAGCAACATTTATTTGTTAATTTTAAAAAAGTTTAATGTTTTAATATACAAAAATACACATCAGTTTAACAATTAGCTTCAACTACTCAGAATTAGTTTTCCCCAAAATAAGACCCAACCAAAAAATAAGCCCTAGAATGATTTTTCCAGATGTTCATAATTTTAAGCCCTACCCCTAAAATAATACCCAGTTAATATTGTCAGCCAGATGGACACATTTTAATACCATATTTCCCAAAAATAATACCTAACCAGAAAATAAACAATGTACTTTTGGAGCAAAAATTAATATAAGATTCTGTCTAATTTTCAGGAAAACACTGTAGTTCTAACTAGAAAAGCCTAAAAGCTCCATAAATAAACAAATTTCTTCCCATGGTAATTTGCTCTATGAATGAAAATTGACATTTTATGGATTTGCAAAATGAAATGTACTAGGATTCAGTTAGAAAATTTTACTGTTAGGAAATCATACTGTTTCAGTTAGGAAATCATACTGTTTATTACTCAGAATATTAAAAACAAAAAAGAAAGCTATTATACTTAGAAGGGTTTAACAAGAACAGTACTTGGCTACAATGCAATCTGTGACCAAATATTATTAATTAGACTTCGTGGACAACCACTTAAATGATAGCTATACTACTTTAAGCTCCAAACACTGATGCAGAAGAGGAGATTTTATGATCAAGTTCATAAACATGTCAAAACACGTCAAGCAAGATTGAAGGCTAGAAGGCCAAAGTTTGAAATATTAAAGAGGAAAATGTAGTTGGGTTGTATAAGTTTAGGAAACTGAAATGAAGCAGAAGAACTTTTCAATTTCTGCCATACCAATAACTTCTTCATAGGTGACAGGCCTTCAACAACCAAAATGCTGCCTTTATACATGGATAGCACCATATGGAGTCCATTGAAATTTGATTAAAGATATTTTTCCTATACAGAGCTCTATTATGGCATCAAAGACATGGCAATACAGACTGTGGAAGAGATCATAAATTGCTCATGAGCAAACTTCAAGTTAAGACTAAAGAAGAAACCAACTAGTTTCCATGATATAATCTTAAACATATACCCACCATTTTCAAGGAGAACATCAGGGATCTCTTTGAAGTCCTAACTCTCATTGATGGAGCACCAGAGAAATTTGAAATGAACTTAAAGAACTTTTGAATGTGAAAAGAGATTGCCAAAGATTAAGAAAAAGAAGAAACTGGATGTGAGAAAAAACAATGAAAACTGCCAAGAAAATAAAAGAAGCTAAAGCCGAGAAAGACAAAATTTCAGGTAGAAATTTGAAAAATAGTTACAAAGAGCTGTTGAAAGAAACAAGAATCAGTGTTACAGCAATATCTGCAAAGGCACTGAAATTGGAAACACAGTAGGAAAAACAAAGAAACTCTTTCTAAATATTTCTTATCTCAGAAGGAAGTCCCAACATTAAATTGATACTCTAAACAATGCCAACAGATAGTTAATAATCAATTGACTGTAATTCTGTTACAAATATCAACATGCAAGATAGCTTAGAAGATATTCCCTACTTACAAGATATTCCCTACTTACCTTTAGTACTAGAAGATGAAATTAGATCAGCACATTGGTTATTACAAGAATTATAGAAACTTATGGATAACTACAGGAATATAACTGACAACTGATGAAGAACCAATAAAGATTTTAACAACCTATACCAACAAACCTGAAGAACACTTATTGAAAGAAGTCAATCTATATTCCAATATCAAAAAAGAAGAATTAACAGAGTGTATAAATTATATAATTTCCTTAATTTCCCATGCTAGCAAAACAATGCTTAGGATGTTTCAAGATGATTAGAGCCCTACATGTAAAGGGAGATGCCAGATGTTCACACTGGCTTTTAAAAAGGCCAAAGAACATGAGACAGTAACAGATAACAGATAATCAGAGTTGGAAGGGACCTTCTAGGTCATCTAGTCCAACTCCCTCGCCCAAACGGGAGACTCTACATCATTTCTGACAAATGGCAGTCCAATCTCTTCTTGAAAATCTCAAGTGATGATGCTCCCACAACTTCTGAGTGCAAAATGTTCCATTGGTTGATTTGCTGATGCACATTGGATAACTAAATTATTCAATACCAAAAGTAGTCTTATGCTACAATGATAATAAAAAGACCTTTCACCATGTTGATTATACCAAGTTGTGTTTAGAATTAATGGGAATCCCAAAATGTCTCAACACCCTATGAAAAAACTATACAGGTAACCCTCGACTTATGATTGTAATGAGCTTCACATTATGGTCAGAAATAATAAGGATCCTTAAGTGAGAGGGCTTTGTTTAATGATCTCCAAACTCAGTTCTCCTTAATGCTGTTGTTAAATGACCGTGCAGGTTGATAAGCAGAACACGGGATTCCTTAGGAATGGAGGAGGCACTGGGAGGCCCACTACGAAGCTGGGACAAAAAAGGAAACATACAAGCAGCAAAAAAGGTTGCAAAGCCAAAAACATCCTGGGGGAGGGGGGGTGAACACCATATTCAATGCCAAAGAGACTTCCAAACAAGCCACTAGTGGTACATTACCAGTGGCATTTCACAAAGGAAACTATGCTTGTGGGCTAGGCCTTGATCCCGATCATCTGGCAGCCGGGAGACAGCAGCCTCTCCTAGCTCTTACTAGGTTTTGAGGAAGCCAGCGTCCTGCATGCAAAGGTGGCAGCTCCTGGACAAGTTTCCTAAAACATTCCCCTTGTTTTATCCCTCCCCACTTATTTAAGCATTTTTCCTCTAGTCTTCAGCCTGCCAATCACTTATCAAGGTAAGTAACTTACAGATGTTGTCACCTCCTTTCCAGAGGCATATATTGTAACACATTTAGCAAATTAAATAGTTAAAGATGATCAAGATAGTGCACAGTTTAGTTTCACTACCTAAATGGGATTGGAGGAACTGAAAAATCAAGACTATAATTTTTTTATCTGTTTTCTTTATTGAAAAAGTGCAAGTTTATGGGGAAGGAAAGGGGTAAAATAAAGAAAGATTTTGGGAAATTCATCCTGAAGCTGCCATCTTTGCATGCAGGATGGGTAACTCTAGTAATAATAGTCAAGGGACAAATTGGGGAAAAATGAAACTAAAATGAAATATGAAAAAGAAACTAAAGTAATTACAACAGATAGAACAACCAATCTTAGAACTGATCATTTTCAAAAAGTTAAGTTTCTGTCTCTTAGGATCAACCAATTTTCAAGGAAAGAAGCAGACATGAAATACATCACATATTAGCACTTGGTAGAGCAGCCATGAAGGCCTTGGAAAAGATAACTAAATGTTGTGATGTATCTGTACCTGCAAAGATCAAAACAGTCCAATCAATGGCATTCCCTATGACAGTCTATGGAAGCACAAGTTGCATTTTGATGAAGTAGGACAGAAGAAGATAGAAAGAATATATTTTGAACTTTGGTGCTGAAAAAGATCCTGGGAATATTGTGATAAAAAATAAAACAATTTATTATTGAGTAAATCAACCCACAATTTCCACTCAAGGAACAAATAAGTTCAACTTATCCTACTTTCAAACACATTATACAAAGTTCTGGTTCTGTAGAAAAGGCTATAAAACTTGGAAACAGAGAAGAAAAGAGAAGAGGGCAACCAACAGTAAGATATATGAATTCACATGCAGGAACAATCAGTGCATTATTGGAAGATCTTTAGATCAAGTTAGAGATAGATTGTGATGGGAAAATATGTGATTAACAGTGGACACTGTCTTGATAGCTCATACAGATGTTTCTCACCATCACAATTGGGACTGGAATTTTGGTCATACCTGATGCACTCATAAGATGTCATGCAGCTTCATCACTATGGCTGCAGTCTCAGCATTGCCATCCATTCTCTGATGATCATGGATTAACAGAGGAGTCCAAATAAGTGCTGATGGTGAAGGAGGCCTTGGGAGATCTAGCACAGGCTGCATGTCCCATACCTTCCTCAAACCACATATCAAATGCAATTTTTAATCAGCACTGCAATATGAAATTTTACATCATTTTTCAAGACACTCACCTTAACTGTGAGGTTGGTCCATGGTATGGTATCCAGAGATGTATTGGCTTTCATCCATAGCTCTAAAGTTTCATTACTGGGATTTGGAGGTTCAGCACATACACATCTAGCAAATTTAAAATTCAGCATTTGAATCAGTATCTCATATTTGTATATTTTAACATTAAATGCATATTTTGAAAACAGAATAATGGAAACTAAGAACATTTACAATGAAATAATGAAATGGCCTAGAACAGGAAATGCAGTGCATTTTCAAAACAAACTGGTTTAATAAAGAGCTGACAACTCACTCTAAAAATAAATACTCATGGTCCTTGTTTTCAATATTAGAGATAAAGACAAAAAGCAAAGAAAAGGAGTGTAATGAGAAATATCCAAACAAATAATTTACAATATGCATTAAGAGTAATAATCACAGAAATGATAGAACAAAAGAATAATTTGTAAACTATTGGATTACTTTCTTAGATGAACTATTGGCTTAATCTGGCTCTCAAAATTTCTAGGAAAGTTCAAAGAAAACAATAAAATAATGTATTTTATTTAAAAATCATACGTACGAATACAATGTCAGCTTATTAAGGTCATTGTGCATATTGAAAGGATATACTTCTCCCAAATGAAAAAGCTTTTCCAGTGCTTCGTATATAAATATTATGCAAATCAGGGCAGCAAAAGCCTCTTCAGTAAATCGAGTAATGTAACACACAAGACTGCTTGCATCCGTTGCTACTAACAGGATGCATAAAAATGATGTCCACAGACCAATACTGGTTCGTAATGAAAGATAAGAAAGTCCATAATCTCTGTTGAAAAAGGCAACATAGAATCATATATTAGTGAAATGATTTATAAGAATGATTTTCACTATTGCAATACATTCTATTTACACGCATGTTGACAAAGATATATATGCACTTACAACTATATAACAGAATTTGAGGAGGACTGAATCCTCCCAAGCAAATAAACATAACTATGGATCAGTAACAAACTTCAAAATACAGATTTTTATTCTCTTTCAATAGAGTAGTCACACTAATTGTTTTGTTTGTTTGTTTTTATTTTTTAAATTTTTAATGACATTTCAACAACTGAAATAAAATGATTGGAAATGTTAAATTGTAAAGCTTTAAAATCAGGAATAGCAGATCTGTTGCAAAAGCTGGTCTCTGGCATGATTGCCTTCTGAACATGCATGGCAATTAGAACTTTTTCAATGCTTATGCATCTTTAATTACTGGCATCCTTTTAAGAGCTTCTTTATAAATTCTTTGGTATCAGATTGGGTCCCGAGTTAGTCTGGCATAAGTCAGCTTCATGTTTTTCCTTCTCTTCTTACTGACCAACGATAGCAAGGTCTCCTGCCTTGAGCAGAGGTTTGGACTAGAAAATCTCCAAGGTTCCTTCCACCCCTATGGTACTATGATTCTAAGTGCAACCATAGGGGAAGCAAAACAAAAACAACTGCAACTGTGTGATAAAAATCCTTTCCTTTTAACATGTATTGCATATTATATATAAAAATTGAGTTTTTTGGGCAATCACTGGTGAACTTTCTCCCATCACATATGTCCCTGGTCTTAAAACATGTAATTCAATCTGCAGTTTGATGCACTTAGTTTTTAGTATTTATCATTTGTGTAATTTATTTTTAATATTTATTTATTTTTTAAAATTGTATCAGGAAAAGTACCCTGAAGATTTGCTAGTAAGTTGAAATGAAGAAGACAATTTATAACTTCATCCCTGGTGGATCAAAAATTAATATTTGAAATGATGAACTAGCTTTGTTCTAGAATGCTTGCCTTATCTGACTTTAATGACAATTCTAAAAGTGTTTGATGATGCAATCCTGAAAACAAAATTTTGATTTCTTGCTAAATTAAGTCATATAAATATTAGATATATTTGAAACTACTATACTTCAGTGTGTGACAGAAAAACTGAAGCTAATAGAATGTTGAATTTGTGAGAATGAAAAATGTACTTACTTGCAAAATTTAAACAATATTTTTTCAAATACTAGTACTGGTCCAGTGCTGCCCAATATTGTTAAAGGTTGCCCAGAAAAAAGTGAATAGGCAACTCCAGTTAATGAGGCTCCAAATAAAGACTCTATTGCACTCTGGAGAAAGGGAAAAAGAATCCTGTGATTCACTGAAGATAAAATTAAACATTTAATAATGTGTATTTTCATATATTAATTAACAACATCAACAGTTAGAATATTATAAATATTATTAGCTAAATACATTTTACATTGTAGATTAGTAATAAAGTATTCAATGTGAAATAGTCCAATGAAAGTGTAAATTTATACAAAAACCTAAGGAAAGATTATTTGTTTTGTCACATTAAATGACAAAAAGGATGTTATAATACTTGTAACATACTAAATCTAAGTAGGAAAACAAGGATACAAATCTGAAACAAACCTTTAGCCAAGCTGGGCATAAGGCTTGTATTAAAACATATAAATCAAAAACTGACTGAATGCAACAGAGCAATGATGATTCAATTATTTAAAAGAAATAAACAGACAACAGAAATAATAAATAGATCAAATAATTATCATCCTGTTCAGTAATGCATTTTCTCAGTTACAGTGCCCATAGATGCCCAGCAATTATCTCCCCTTTTATTCTAAGCTTCTATATAAGGCATTCCCAGGGAATAGGACTTAAAATTATATTTCTATATACTTTAAAATACCAAAAGTAATTTAAAATATCTGAACAACCTCACTTTTAATTACTTTGAATTCACTGAATAGTATTTAAGATCAACCAAGACATTTTCTGGGAAAATATAAGTTGATACTGTGTACACTAAAATAGTCAATCATTGCAGATACATAAATGTCAGTGGGGTTAGAGTTAGGGTGAGGCACAACCACTTTAACAATCATACTTCAAAGATATACACAATTTAGTCTGAGCTGATCAGTGCATTAACCTTAGGTATTTAGAGCAAATATATTGTATAAATGACAGCTTTGGAGATATGAAAAAATCACATGTACTCAAAACATTTTTCTTAGGTTATTAAGATTATTATTAATCTTAGGTTATGAAGTTATTTGTTTAAACACAAAAATGCAAGAACTAATGTACTCATGCACATCAAGCCATTGAAGGCAGCGAACAACTCCAGACAACTAGAAAATAAAGTATCAGGTATTTTTCAATGTACATTAAAAATGGACATTTTAAAAGTCAGCAGCTTGATGACATACAATTAAAACTACTATTATAGTACCAAAATAGTGCTAAAGAGCATCTTTTTAGCTATGGGTAGTAAGCTATGTATGGTAATCATAAACATCGACATCATTTTATCAGGTCATATTGTAATATAGAAAACTAGCTCTCTATAAGGAAATAATAGGGAGACTTTTTTGTGTGTTTTTCAAACCAGGATAATATAATATGCATCTAAAAGTGTCCAGGTATATAACAAATTTAGTAAAATTCAAAATACTAATATTGTCCTAGAAAGCAAAGTTAACTTCTCAATATATATGTAAATAAGTTTAAGAACTACAAGCACACATTTTTATTTTCAAAATGAGATGTATCCATTTTGTAGAAGGGGAATATGCTTTTTTATTTATAAAGGCTATCCATTCCATAGCTTGCAGGGGTGGGGGGAGGCATGGGAATAGTGTAATGTAGTGAGACAAATTTTAAACCCTCTTTGCAAATTTGGGATGTAGCTATTAAGCAAATGTGTTAATTAAACCATATGGGGCTTGATCATAACTAAGTGGTCGTTTACTTTGGTCCCCAAATGTGAAAAGTCCTATAGGCAAAGCTCTGTTGTATTGTTGCCAAATTTCATCAAAGCAAACTAAGAATGCTGTAAAGATGACAAAAATGCAATTCAGGAGAGCATACGATTCACAAGCCATAGGTTTTCCACCCTGTGCATGGAAGAATACATTTGCACTGGCATATTATATGCCATAACACCTTCAAAATGTAGTTTCATAAGTGCCAGTTACAAACTAAAATGCTGAGCACAAGTAACTTATATTCAGTGATTCCATTCATTTATATATTCGGTTAATTCGTTAATTTGAAAACTAGGATAAATCAACTGTTATTATGACTGATATAGCATTGAACTTATCATGAAAATACAGTAGTTGACCAAACTTCTTAGAGTTCACATTCAAGTTTTCCTTAGAAATATATTTTCCTCTGGCAATAGAAAATAAATATTTTAAAATCAAACGAGGTGTTGCATAGATGCATTCAAATCCAAGTATTTCTTGTAGAGGAAAGCATATTTAAGAGAATTCTTCTGTTTGGAGGACCAGTAAGAAAAGATGTTTTACCATTTTTCTGCCATCTTTCTCTACTGCTATATCCCCAGGCCTTCCTGTCCTCTATCATCTTCTGGAATCCATTTAAGCTCACGCCTACTGCTTCAATGACTCCATCCAGCCACCTCATTCTCTGTTGTCCCCTTCTTCTATTGCCCTCAATCTTTCCCAGCATTTGGCTTTTCTACAGTGAGTCCTTCCTTCTCATTAGATGGCCAAAGTATTTGAGTTTCAACTTCAGGATCTGATCTTCTAAAGAGCAATCAGGGTTGACCTCCTCTAGGACTGACCAGTTTGATTGCCTTGCAGTCCAAGGGACTCACATGAGTCTTCTCCTTTGAACCATCAAAGGCCTCAATTCTTTGGCGCTCAGCCTTCCTTATGGTCCAACTTTCACAGCCATACATTGCAACTGGAAAAACCATAGTCAACTATACGCACTTTTGTTGGCAGGGTGATGTCTCTGCTTTTTATGCTTTTCTATGCTTAAATGCTTTTTAGTATGCTTAAATGGACTCCAGAAGATGGTAGAGGGCAGGAAGGCCTGGAAGAATGTTGTCCATGGGGTCATGATGGGTTGGACATGACTTTGCAACTAACAATAACAACAATATCCCC
Organism: Bungarus multicinctus; assembly: GCA_023653725.1. NCBI lineage: Eukaryota > Metazoa > Chordata > Lepidosauria > Squamata > Elapidae > Bungarus > Bungarus multicinctus. The sequence continues at coordinate 43,232,379 of CM042840.1, forward strand.
AGGAACCATCAAGCCTGGACATGGGTCGGTGGGGAAGGAAAGATAGTAGTACATTATTTTCACACCAAATGAAATATGATAAATTATGATAGAGAACGATAAATAATTCTTTTTTTGCCATATCAGTTTTTGAAACAGCTTTTCTCTAACAAAAAAATTAATTTGAATTTTGCTACATGCATGTGTCCATGATATTTAGTTTAGTACGGAATATTGAATTTTTATTTAGAAAACATTTTAAAAGCATATTTTTTATTTTATTATTTCACAAAAAAACCCAAGATCTCTGAATTAGCATTCTTGAATATATTATGAAGATGTAACAAATATTACTAGGCTAAGGCCTTTTAAAAACATACAATTAAAGTTGTTTCTCGGACCATGAAACAGATTCATCAAGGCAGGATAATTTTTACCTTAACTGTGCATCTCCTCCTGTTCTCCATTTTTTCCACATATTTGAGAAACATGTATTATTGGGCAGGGCTAGTCAAAAGGAGGTTGATAAAGGTCTTCAAATAAAAGTAGAAATAAAGGAGACAAATGAACACAGTCACTTGCCTCTAAAAAGCTAAAATCCTGGCTACTACCATTCTTTGTACTCACTATTCTGCCTTCTGTAGCTTCTCCAAGGAGCCCTCCAAAAGTGATTACAGGAGACATACAGGCACAGTATAGGAAAAGAATCGAGGCCAGACATTGCAGACTTAATGCATCCTTGAAGTCACTCAAGAAAAAAGATGTTTTCCTTTTGATGTCAAGTATCAAACCACCAAAAAGCCTAAATAGGTGAGATGAAACTCATCAAACTGTACTCTATAGGACTCCAGAATGTTTAAAACTATGGGACACACAAGACTGACAGTGCAGATTTTTAGCATAAATTAGCCTTATATTCCAAACCTATTGACAATACAGATGCAAACATTCCAATTTCATCTACACATTCTCAGTTGAGTGAACTGATCTTCTGATTTATGCATTTTAATGGTAAAGTATCCATTGTTAGTCTCTGGGGCTTGTCTTAAATGAAAACATTTTCAGGGCATCAACTTCTGCATTCAGTACCAAGTTTTGTGCATGTATGTAGTTGCGGGGAATAGTAATATATGCCTTGAGTAATTTTAAAATAGACTTACATACAAAATTTATATTTAATATTGTCTACATTTTTAAAGAAATAGGAAGCTAGCTGCTAGTATTTGAAAGCATTTTAATGTTTATAAGATATTTAAAAAATAATTTAGTGATTAAAAGTATTCTTTAAAAAAACAATTTAATTTTTAAAAAAGCTGAGTTATAATGCCCATTATTTTTATACTTACAATTGAGAATGAAAACAAAACAGGTATTCATCCTAAGGAAGATGAACAACTTTTCAAAGAAATTGAAATTTAAAATCTTCCATTTGTCAGGGTTGTCTCTCCTTTAATAATAGTATTTAATTAAAATTTAGCCCATCTTGAAATTTTAGGCAACCATATCTTCACAAGGATTTTCCATATGAAGACATTAAAATTAGAATTAAACAAAGATATTATCCTTCTTAAATGGTTTATTTCTGTTGTAACTGCCAAGATTGGGAGCCTATAGGACATCTGTATAATTTTCACATGTGAGAAATTCTATAACTACTATTAACTGTAATATTTTGAATATCTAGCTTCACACAGGCAATTTTTTACTTCAAATTATTTTTATCTTCATAATATGGTTCAGATGTTGTATTAAAACTTCACTATAATCCCTAGAATCTACTAAATAATAGTTCTACTGTATTAAGAGACTTAAAATAGACCATTAGCTAGAAATCAAACATATTTATGTAGAAATTTTAATCCATGACATTTTATAAATTTTTAAAGCAACAATAATTTTGATTTTCATACTGATGTTATTATAACTGAAGTAAATTCTACATACCTTCCAGTTCTTTGTAGTTCAAGTCCAGCATGATGACCTTCTTCCTTAAACGGTTCTCCAGGAGAAGCAGTTCCATTTGGAAATTTAGGAATCTTCCTCTTCTCCTATATTAAAAGTTCAATGATTTTTGCCTTTAAGTCATGATAAAGTTATAATTCTTAATATTTGTCTCTCGGTAGCAGGAAAAATGCTTGTTTTACATTATGTTTTATCTAATTAATTATAGCAAAGCTATCAATATATAGTCTGAGGAAGGTTTTTGTTTTTCAGCCACCTTGTCCCAGCAGCTGACAATATTTAAGGTCCAGAAGAAATAACTAGCCCACAGTCAATGACCCAAGGAAAACTAGAATGTGGGTCTCCACATTTCTGGTCTAGCGTTTTAGTTACTGCACTATCCTCACTTTCGAAGTCATATTTCAATAACAAGCATAATTTCAAGCAGTCTTCTTCACATCAATATTAGTCTTCCAGGCTAACTATATAATATAGTGTTCTTACAAACCAGTGTTGGATTTTAAAAAGGCTAATCTAATATTAGAGTGATAGCCACTCTTGTTCAATAAATTAAAAGCTGTAAAATAATGTCTTTTCTTTTTCTTTTGAATCTTTTTATAAGATAAAAACAATTCTATGAATTTGATCTCATCTTTCATCAACTTGTTACTTCATTGCAAATTTATTTTTCAGGTTTATGGTGCAATCTTGATCACACTTACCATACCATTATGCATTTTAAAGGACTCTTCATTTGCTGAGGAACCTACCTGAGAAGGAACGCTCTTGGGTGGTTCAATTCTAATTGAAGGATCCCATTCGCCTGGAGGAAGAACAGTCACTTGATCTAAAAATTCATCAATTCCAGATAGTAGATCATTTCTATCTTTGGCTTTATAAGCAACATCATGGAACACCTTTTAAAAAAGGCATATAAGTATGTATTTGATTTCTTGACATAATACAACTTTTTACTAAGAAATATAAAATGTGGCTAATATAGTTGAAAGACCAAAATGAAGAATTAGTTTAACACACCTCCATTAAAATATGAAGTTATGCATATATTAGTTTTCTGAATGAATACCACCAGAGATATGGAATCTATTTACAGAATTATCAGCAAGAGACTTGTTAGTAAGGAGATTTTGGTAATTGAAATCTATTTTTCTAGCAGGCAACTAGATGGACCAAACAGGGTTTATATGGCCAACTAAATGGCAATTTGATAATTTAATTATAATAATAGTTATTATTGGATAATAACTATTTTCAGAAGCTGGATTATATGAAATAAGTTTCATATTGTCTTCAACAATTGATCGACTGCTATAGATTTAAAAGCCTAAAAGAAAAATCTATAATCTATGCAGATCTCAAGGAGAAAGCATCCTGGAATTAATTTTTTAAACCAAAATTTGTTAATATTGTTTCTAAAACACTGTTTAAATGTTGCAGGTACTGCATACGTGCAAATAATATAAAATGTACAGACAATAAATAATTAACAACACTGTGACAACTTATCTGGCATATTCCACACATTCTAAACAACTTTCAAAATCTCTTATAATTGGCAGTAATGGTGTAAATTCCATGAATAGTTTGCTATATCACTATAAAGATAGAGTTGTTACTAATGAAGAATATTTTAAAAAAAGAATGAATCTTGCTGAGCGTTATTGATGAAACAAAATAATATAATAATTTGATATTTAGAAGCTTTAATCATCTTGAATAAGATAGCTGAACAAATAAATTAATCATCTTGAATAAGATAGCTGGCCAAATTATAAGGAATGGGCACTCAAATTCTATACACTTAGTATTACTTTTATTGTATTATTAGTATTCACATGATGATGAATTACTTCAACCTACAACTTACTACTTCTTGTTATTCTATTTCCAAAATCTGTCTTACTTTAAAGTTAAAAGCAAAATTTGAATAATCCCTTTCTAAACAATTGTTTAAATTAATTTGTATTTGTAAACAACTGTGACTATTAACATGTTTGCTAAATTGCTTATACTATTTTTAACTAAAAAACTTATTTTTGCAATCAACATCTTCACAGGTTTCATTACTAGCCCCAATTCACACTAGCCCCAAAGGTAGCCCTTAACTCCCATGGCAACTGAGATCAGAATTTCCACTGCTGGATGATATGGTCATAAAGCACAACCAATCACTTAGTGACAGCAATCTCACTGGACTGGCTGATAAATCTAATGGGAGGCTCCAAACCTCAGATTGGAATTTGGCTTCTCTTTTGAAACTACCTAGGCAAAGCCTATATTTCCTAGACTGTTTCGAGTTTGCCATATGTTCATTTCTTTGTTATTTACTTGATCTCGAGCCAAATTGCTGTTCTAATCTAGCAGTGTGAATAAACTGAAACCAGAAACAAAACTGCTGGGGAGAAAGACAAAATAAAACTCTCTCTAAACCAACACTGATATGTGGGTGGGTTGGATAGCATAGTAAATGGATGCCGCCAGGTGGGAAAAGATGAAAGGAGCGGGTGAGGTACTGGTAGGTGCAACAAGGCTTGGGGAAGGTGTACAAGGAAGGGAGGAAGGGATAATGGACCTTTCTTCCAGATTGGTTAAAAAAGACAGCAATAACTAGAAAGAGATGGTCCCAAACTGGCCTCAAACTATGAACATATACTACTATCATTTTGAATTACACTAGGAAAAAACTGGCAGCCAATACAGCAGTAGTGTCACACATGCTGAATAACTGGCACCATTAACTATCCAGACTGCCACATTTTGAACCAGCAGTCCCCTGTACAGACTGAGAGAACACAATTACATGTTTGGAAACCACCCAGATCCATCAAGGAATCAGTCTCAAAACTGAATTAAATACAGAATACTAAATTGTTTAGTATTTTTGCTCAAATTTTAGTAATTATTTGTTTCTGGAATTCTGGACTTTGATATGGCCCAAGGGCTAATCAATAAAGATTGAATACTAAACAGTAAAAAAATAGGTTGTCACTTCCAAATTAAATGACAATATTTTATTGTCCCTGATACACCTATCTCATCCCATGAAAGAGATTACTATTTAAAGATTGTACAAATGGTACTTAATGATTAACCTCACTTAAATATAATAAAAATATTTAATATAAGCTTGATATAAAAATGATTAGATACAAATAGAAACATTATAGTAACTTTAAAATTAACACATTATAGTTAACTTTAAAATTAACATAATTGTAACTTTTCATTAGTTTCATTAAACTAGTGCTACTCCTAGTTTATATATCTATTTTTATATTTCTTTTGAAGTTATCTATATATTCCACTAGATAACCTCTGACCTATTAGACCCCTCCTTTGGGGGATATTTTCTTACCATACTATACTTCGGGGGCTTCAACAACGACAACCTCTGGTGTATTGCCTTCACTGGAAGTGATGGGATACATTCAGAGATGTATCTGCCTTAAAAATCATTCATATTGAACTGTATAGTGCAGACAAATGTCAGCACAGTAAATATTTTATGACATTTTGTATTTTTCATAAACTGTTTTATAATAATATTTACTTCATAAAATGTTTTAGAAAATTAGACAAATTTCAATAGGTCTCATGCTGCAGATTCCACAATTTGGATACATTAAGTAAGTTAGCCCATTTGACGTACATTGGTTCAAAAATTGTTAGTCTCTGATGAACTGTTTCACCCAATTTAAAGGTTACAGGAACAAGAATTTTAGTGGTATATACATTCAGCTTACATTTTTTGTGTATTTTACTTTATATTACCCAGAGACCTTCAGGTATTGGGAAGGTTTTTAATAAATGACTTATAATTTAAAAAAATGATACTATGAGTATGATAGATTAATTTACCATCTAAAGACCAAAGTTGTTGTGTTTTACTGGGAAAATTGAGAACAAAGGCAAGTTATAAAGGTAAAACTGGAGCAAGTACATAGATTTGGATATCTTAGCAGAAAGTTCACTAAAAATTGGATAACTGATGGAGAATTGTTCAGATCTGCTAGTAGAAAAGTAATGGATAGTAATTTGTTATCTTGCAAGAATAAATACTTGTCAAAAACAGGAAAATAGCATGCTTCTGCTCATTTATATACAAGTCATTTAAAACCTGTGTGTGATAAATAAGGCGGGATAAGGTAAGAATTAATAGATATGGAACAATGCACTGAATATGGAATGAAAATTACTAGAAAAAATACTTCAAAGTGATTTGGGCATAAAGTCAAATTATATTGCAAATTATATTACATTGCAAAGCAAAACAATAAAAATGAATTAGATAAATGAAAGGGAAAACTAAAAACAAAAAAAAGGACAGTGTACTAAGAAATTCATGGATGTTATAGAAACAAAGTTAGTTAACAAAGACAAAGCTATGGAGAGATATGAAGAACAGCATTGGTTTAAACTACATAGAGATAGTCCGCAACTTACAACAGTTCATTTAGTGATTGTTCGAAGTTATAACTGCACTGAAAAAAGTGACTTATGACCAGTGGTGGGATTCAAAATTTTTTACTACCGATTCTGTGAGTGTTGCTTATTTGGTGGGTGTGGCTTGATGGTCATGTGACTGGGTGGGCATGGCTTGATGGCATGTGACTGGGTGGGTGTGCTGGGTCATGTGACTGGGTGGGTGTGCGACAGGGTGGGCATAATCAACTCAATATCACTCACATTAAGGGGTGCCTCGCCTGCCCCCTCCCCTCCCAGCCATTCCTTGTCACACTCAGCCTCAATGTATCTATAGTTCTGTAAAAATATTGTTCACCTCTTTTTGACTTTACTATCTACATACTATATATGTACTTTCATGGACCACTGAAAGGAGGAAATGGTTCACATGCTTTGCTTTCCAAAGCACCAGAAGGCAAACAAGCAATGGATGGAAACTGAAGAAAGAGAGAAGCAACCTGAACTAAGGAGAAACTTCCTGATAATGAGAACAATTAATCAGTGAACCTGCTTGTCTCCGGAAGTTCTGGGTGTTCAATCTCTGGAAGTTTTTAAGAAAAGACTGGACAGCCATTTCTCTGAAATGGTATAGGGTTAACCCCAAGGTCTCTTCCAAGTGTTATTCTTTCCCAGGACCTCTACTTAGAGTTTGGCATCCTCAGTTTTTCTGCCTGAGCAGGAGGTTGGACTAGAAGACTCCATAGTCCCTTTCAACTCTGTTAAACATGCATGTATTTATGCTCTGGACCAGTGGTTCCCAAAGTGGGTGGTACTGCCTCCTGGGGGGTGGTGGGATGCCTTAGGGGGGTGCTAAGAGGCAAGAGGGCCAGCAGGGGGTGCTAAGAGGCAGCAGGGGGGCGTTTGAGGTGCCAGCCCCGCAGGCTCACCTATTGACTATTGCATCGCTCCGGAACGAGTGCCTCGAATGCCCACCTGCCACCTCTTAGCATCCCCAAGGGGGCCAGCAGAAGGGCGCTAAGAGGCGGCAGGGGGGCGTTCAAGACGCTGGCTGTTGCACTGCTCCAGAGCCGGTGTCTTGAATGCAGCAGCGGTGGCACGTTACAGTGCTGCCGCAACCACATTCGATGTGCCACTCCCCTGCCACCTCTTAGCATCCCCAAAGGCCTGGCAGAGGGGCACTAAGAGGTGGCAGGGGGGCATTTCAGGCGCCAGCTCCAGAGCGGTGCAACAGTCAATGGGTGAGCCTGCAGAGCCGGTGTCTCAAACACCCCCCTGCTGCCTCCTAGTGTCCCCAAGGAGGCCAGCAGAGGAGCGCTAAGAGGCGGCAAGGGGGCGTTCGAGGCACTGGCCCTGCAGGTTCACCCACTGACTGTTGCACCGCTCCGGAGCCAGCACCTCAAACGCCCCCATGCTGCCTCTTAGCGCCCGTCTGCCAGCCCCCTTGGGGATGCTAAGAGGTGGCAGGGGGACGGCACGTCGAATGCGACGGCACATAATGTGCCACCACTGCCACATTCAAGGCACTAGTTCCAGAACAGTGCAACAGCCAGCGCCTCAAAAGCCCCCATGTTGCCTCTTAGCACCCTTCTGCTGGCCCCCTTGGAGACACTAAGAGGCGGCAGGGGGGCATTTGAGGCGCCAGCCCTGCAGGCCCATTGTCTGTCTGCCTTCCTGCCTGCCTACCTACCTATTTATCTACCAATATATCCATCTGTATCTATCTATATCTATCTACCTACCTACCTATCTATCTATCCATCCATCCATGTTCGAAGCGCCAGCCCCACAGGCACATCGGGAAAATAGAGCAAAGCCAGTCTGGGAGGGAGGGAGGGAGAGAGAGGGAGGGAGAGGGAGAGAGAGAGAGAGACCTGATGCATCAGATTGAAATGAGGCCTAGTTTAGACTGAGGCCCTTTTCCACATTGAAACATCTTTGGCTTCTATTAAAGGTTTTGTGGATGAAACATGGTCAAGACTATCAGGAAGCTCTCACATTTTGTTGAGGTTTTAAACAGGAGCCATTGGACCAGATCTCCATATTAAAAAAAATACTTTTCCCCAATATAATACAGTGCCAATTCTGAAGAAGGCAAAACCAAAATGTACTGGCAAATTACAAGGAGAACACACACACACACACTGCCTTCTAACCCTCCTGGAGCAGGTGATTGGACTGAAATAGCTATCTCATTATCTTTCTCCTCCCTCCCTCTTTCTTTATTTCTTTTTCTTTCTGTCCTTTCCTTCCATCTCTCCCTTTCTTTGTCTGTCCCTTTTTTTCTTTCCCCTTTCTCTTTCTTTTTTTCCTTCTCTTTCTCTCTCTTTTTCTTTTCTCTGTCTCTCTTTCCCTTTCTCAGGCTCACCCCATTGACTTGGTGCACTGCTCCGCTCGGACTTGCTTTGGCAGGTCCCTCCAGTGCAGCGGGCTCAATGGGGTGGACCTGTGGGGCCGGAACCTAGAACATGGCAGTGACAGCACATTTGAAAAGTAGAGCAAAGCCAGAAGTGGGTAATTTTTGTTGCAAAGAATCACAAAAGCTTCTGGTTGTGCACAAGAACACACATGTCAATGCAATTCAGCAACATAAAGTAAAGAAATAAAAATCAACAAGAATTGGCAAAGCATCTCTGATTAGATTAATCAGAGATGCTTTGCCAATTCTAGTCCAATGACCTGCTCTAGCAGGGTTGGAAAGGGAGTGTGTGTCTATGTGTGTGCATGACTGTCAAAACTCTAGAAACAGGTCAAGTAGCTCTGGGGAGGCCAGTCATAAATTAGAACACTTGCTAAACAACCGGCCATTAAGTAAGGACCATTTGTATTTGGTTTGCCAGTCACCTGGCCACGCCCACCCAGTCACATGACCACCAAACCACACCTACCCGATAACATGACCAGCATGCCATGCCCACCCAGTCACATGACCAGCAAGCCACACCCTCAAATTAGGCCACGCCCACAGAAATTTGAATCCCAACCCTGGGTGGGAAGCACTGAGGATGAGTTTGTAGCACCAAGGGGGCGGTGGACTGAAAAAGTTTGGAAACCACTACTCTGGACTATAGTAAACACCGAAAAACACCTGGACAAAAGAAAGGCAGTAAAATCACTTTGAGGACAGTGTAAAATATTAATATATGATAAATAATGGAACAATTAAAAATAATAGCCCAGAATTCTTTCTCTCCCTCTCCCTTCCTATTTTTCTTTCTTCCTATTTTTCTTTCTCTTTCTCTCTCTCTTTCTTTCTTGCTCTTTCTTTCTTCCTATTTCTTTTTCTTTATTTCTCTCTCTTCCTCTTTCTTTCTTGCTCTTTCTTTTCTTGTCTATCATTCACACAACACACACTCTCTCCCTTCATATTTCTTTTTCTTTCTTCCTCTGTCTCTTTCTTTCTCTCCCTTTCTCTTTCTTTCATGCTCTTGCTTTTTTTCCCTCTTTTTCTTTCTTTCTTTCCTCTTTCTTTCTTTTTCTTTCTTCCTCTTTCTTTCTTGCTCTTTCTTTTCTTGTCTCTCTCTCTCACACACATACACACCACACTTTCTCTCTCCCTTCATATTTCTTTTTCTTTCTTTCTTCCTCTTTCTTTGTCTCTTTGTCTCTCTTCCTCTTTCTTTCTTGCTCTTCCTTCCTTCCCTCTATCTCTCTCTCACACACACACCAAACTCTCTTGTGACACACACACTCCTGGTCTGGAAGAACTGATCTGGCGAGCTCCAGAACAGTGGGCAGCGGGAGAACGAAGAAAGCAGCAGCCCCGGAACATCCGCCCTCCCTTTCGGAGCACCACAGTAGGGGAGGGTGGCGCGGCAGCGGCATGGCTATTGGGGCATCTCCACCACCTCTCTCAGCCCCAGTGCAGCAGAGAAAGCAAACAGCCATGGTATGCTCTGGCCGCTGCCATTGCCGCATTACTCTGAGGGTCACCTTGCCCATCCACCAGTCGGACTGGCCTGGAAACAGTCACCAAATTGGCCTCCTCCCGCCTGGCTGCCGGCTTCTTGATGTGAGCAGAGGCTGCTGATTGGAGCGAGGGGAACCACAGTGCTGGGCTCCAGCAGCGGCAAGTGCCAAGGGCATAGCTAGAATTGGAATAAAAGGCTATGCAGCTATGGCAGAAAGAACCGGAGCAACATCCAGCAGCTTGGATGAAAAGGTGCGAGCGAGGCAGCAGCTGCTCTCACGTCAAAAAGCTCTTGTTCTTTCCTCCAGAGATGCGCAGCCTTTTCCTCCAATTCAAGCTATTTATTTATTTATTTAATTTCTTTATTTAAATTTGTATACTGCCCCCCTCTCCCGGAGGGACTCGGGGCAGTGAACAGCCAAGATAAAATATACATATAAGAATACATATACAATATCTAAAAGTTAAAAGAATTAAATAAGTTGGCCATATCAAAAGATTAAAAATAAGAGATTAAGAAAGTTAAAACCAAATTAAAAGCTCTAAAAACCCCTAGGCCAGACCGGCTTGCTGAAATAAATAGGTTTTCAACGCACGGCGGAAGGTCAGGAGATCAGGGATGGTCCTCATCTCCGGGGGTAATTCCTTCCAGAGGGAGGGTGCCCCCAATGAGAAGGCCCACATCCTCGGGGTCGCCAGCCGTCCAGCTGGCAGCACCCCGAGGAGGCCGACTCTATGGGAGCGTATTGGTCAGCGGGAGGCCGATAATGGCAGGAGGCGGTCTCGCAAATATCCTGGTCCCGAGCCATGGAGCGCTTTAAAGATAATAACTAAGTCCTTGAAGCGCACCCGGAGGGCCACTGGGAGCCAATGCAGCTTACGCAGGAGTGGCGTAACATGGGAGCCCCGAGGAGCCCCCAACACCACCCGCGCGGCCGCATTCTGCACCAGCTGGAGCCTCCGGATGCTCTTCAAAGGAAGCCCCATGTAGAGAACGTTGGCATAGTCTAGGCGGGAGGTTACAAGGGTGGAAGTGACCGTGCGAAGCACATCCCGATCCAGAAAGGGCCACAACTGGTAGATCCTACGGACCTGACCAAAAGCCCCCCTGGCAACGGCTGCCACATGGTCCTCCAATGAAAGCCGCACATCCAGGAGGACACCCAGATTGCGAACCTTCTCTGTGCGGGTAAGAATTTCCCCCCCCACAGCCAGCGATGGAACCAGCTGACTGTATTGTGATACCGGGAAGCACAGCCACTCAGTCTTAGATGGGTTGAATTGAAGCCTATTCCACCCCATCCAACACCGCACGGCCTCCAGGCACCAGGTCATCACTTTGACAGCTTCATTGGGATGGCCCGGGATAGAGGTGTACAGCTGAGTATCATCAGCATACTGATGGAACTCTACCCCAAATCCACGGATGATCTGACCCAGCGGCTTCATATAAATGTTGAACAGAAGGGGCGAGAGCACCAACCCCTGAGGCACTCCGCAAACCAGGGGCCTCGGGGTCGACCTCTGCCCCCCTGCCAACACGAATTGCGAACAGCCAGAGAGGAAGGAGGAGAAACATCGCATAACAGTGTCCCCCACTCCCAACCCCTCCAGCCATCGCAATAAGATACTGTGGTTGACAATATCGAAAGCCGCCAAGAGATCTAATAGGACCAGGACAGAGGAATAATTTCTGTCACGGGCCCTCCAGAGATCATCCACCAATGCGACCAATGCCGTCTCCATGCTGTGCCCAGGCCTGAAGCCCGATTGGCGTGGATCCAAATAGACAGCTTCATCCAGGTGCTGGGGGAGCTGTCGTGCCACCACACTCTCAACAACCTTCGCCACAAAGCGAAAGTTGGAGACGGGACGATAATTAGATAACAAAGCTATGCTCTTGGCACTCACTGCTATGGGACCCCAGCACTGCGGTTCCCCTCGCTCCAACCAGCAGCCTCTGCTTGTGTTAAGAAGCCGGCGGCCAGGTGGGAGGAGGCCCAGGCTGGTTGCAAGGTGGGGGAAGCCTGGCAAGGCAAATGGATGGCCCAGCAAGGCCCTGGGAGGCCCAGCAAGTCCCTGGGCAGTGGGTGGAGGCCCGGCAAAGCCCTGGGTGGTGGAGAGAGACCTGGGTGGTGGTGGGAAGCCTGGCAAGGCCCTGGGCAGTGGGGAGAGGCCCGGCAAGGCTCTGGGTGGTGGTGGGAGGCCTGAAAAGGCCCTGGGCAGTGGGGAGAGGGGCTAGCACAATTCACAGGCTTACTGTGAGTAGGCAGATCAGGGCTGTTCAGTTGGACCGCAGGCACCACGTGCGGAAAGCAGGTTAGAAAGGCAAGCCATGAAGATCCAGTATGCCACATAAGAGGGGAGGAGTGACTGGGTGTGGTGAGTGGCTGGCGGCATGAACAGCAAGTGAGAAAGCAGTGACCAGGCGACCAGGTCGGGGGCCTGGCCAGCCAGAAGTTACTACCTATATGGTGACCCATGCCAAATCACCGCTACCAGTTCTCCTGAACTGGTACAAACTAGTTGAATACCACCTCTGCTTATGACCATTTATCATACTTGATCACTGCAGCATCTCCATTATCATGTGATCAAAATTCAGATGCTCAGCAACTGACTCATATTTATGATGGTTGCAGTGTACCAGGATCATTGTTTCATTCAAAGGAAATTTATTTTTATTGATCAAATTCATATTTCACTGTGATCACATGGACTCTATCTAGTTAAGGAAAAGAAAATAATACCACCATAAAACACATACAATCCAAGATGAAACCAAACATCATTAGAAGTATCATTTGAAACAACTTCATCTTCAGTTGCTTTTAGAGGATGAATAACATCAGAGGTAATCCAACTTCATGAAGGAAGCATTCCAGAGGATTGGTCTCATCATGGAGAAGCAACACTTCTGGACTTTGACTTGTTTAACATCCCAAAAATGAGGGATATCTAGCCACTACCCAATACTAACAAAGAAGTTGTTAGAAAAGAAGTATAAAGAAGTACAACGTATCTGAAATGGCAAAACACAGTCTTGCAGATAGCACCTCATTTCTCCATTTGCTAGGGAAAGGCATAATATATATGCACTTATGAGTATGTACTTATAAACATTTGTTCATAACATGATATACTTTACCATTATAAATTTAAATTAATTATAGAAATGCATATGGACTCCAGCCTATTTTAAATAATTTTGGGAGTATGTAATTAATGGCAGTACTCACATCATCAGTCATGAGTGTTGCTATTGATCGACCAATTTCATGATACTGAGGTGCTTTACCTGCTGGTCCCAGCAACAGAAAAAGGAAACTGTGGAATTATGAAAAAGGATTGCAAAGTCAAACATAGCAGGAATTCAATAATATCTGTCAATGACAATTAAAAATTTTACTATTGAATATAGCAAATATAACAACAACAATTAGAAATTCTATAAGTTGCATTCTGGCCATAAGATTAGCCACCCCAGTAATTGCTCATACATAATTTATTTGTATTCATAATTTTATTCATCACTTGTATGTGTGTGTTTTTTAAGTGGATTTTTGTTTTTAAATATACATCAATATCAATTCATGGACAGTGTGGACTCTGAGTATAATTCATTTTTATACAAGTAGCAATAATAATATTTGTTACATTAATCAAACTTATATAATTCTAGTATTAATATACATGTTCATTTTAAAGTAGTTATTCAATATTTCAATGTTCCATTTTGATGCCAATGGTATTATTAAGTGTACATAGTAATACCATCTTCTGACCCCCAATATTTCCATCTAGTTATTACTTATATTCTATTATATAAAAATTTATATATGCTAATATTACCCCTATTTCTTATTTCTATCTCTATTTCTAGCTTCTACTCAGACCACCATTACTAATCTTAGTGTCAATACACATTTATATGAAGACATAGTGTTTCATTATTTGGTTATTCAAAGTCTCAATATGCCATTCTAGTACCATATTATTTAAACATATCTACCATATTTCAACCTCCAATCTTTCCATCTAACTATTGCTTTATATAAAGCTGTCTATTCTTTTTCTACTTCTATTCTAGTTATTAATCAGGCCATCATTATATTAGAAAAAATAAAAAAATCCTTTCTATCCATCATCTCTTGTTCTTTTTAATACTTCAATTCTTATTCACTTTTTAGCTTGCCTCCCAAACTCGTCTCTTGGATCTTTGTCTCTATCATCATCTGTGCCTTCACCATTTTTAGCTTGCCTCCCATACTCTTCTCTTGGATTTTTGTCTCTATCAACATCTGTGTCTTCACTTTTCAGTTTGAATATTTCTCCCATCTCTATCCTCCTAGGCTGCCAGTTCTCTAGAGTGTCCACCCAAACTCCTACCTTCCTTTCAAAAGTATATTTCAGCTTATTCCATTTTTAAATCTCTTAAAGTACTTTTCCCTTGGTTTATTTCATCAGTCATTACTATCTTTATCATCTTCTCCTCATCTTCTTGCTTTTTTTGCTGATTTGTCTGTTGTATCTTTTCCTCAATTTTCTCTGCTGTCTCCACTCTTTCCTGGACTCTTTGAACATCATTCATTATCAGTTGTAGAATATTTTCTATTTTCCCATTTATGGCTTGCAATAGGTTGGTTATCTCTCTGTGATTCTTTGACATGCTTTGAAATATCAACACCATTTCTTTTGTAATCTCACTCATTTCCCCCAATGGAACATCTTGTCTTATTTTAGTAAGTCCCATTCTTACTCAATAATCCAAAAACAATGTATTCAAGTCCAAGGTTCAGAAAGTTCAATAATCATAGTTCTTTATATCTCAAGATTATTAATCAGTTCCATTTAAGTAGTCTAGGCAGCTTCCAAAAAAAAGTTGCTTTACTTTACTTTAGAGTCTTCCTTATTCTCACAATAGAGTCTCCAGAAATCATAAAGTAGTTAGTTATAGAACAGTAGTTATCACCACAGTCCTCCAGATAAATGTTATTTATTTCTCTTATCAGGAATATGGTATATTTTCCATTCACCAGTAGATAGCACCCTCAGCTTAGGTTTCAAGTCTATTTCAAGTCTGATAAATTGATTAATCCAATTTTAGTTCAATTTATGGAAGCACAATGGGCTATTCAAATAGATAGTCCCAGCATTTTATAATGTCTTTCCAAAACCCAGATTAAAAATCCAATTTTCTATGTTTTAAAAGGTCTTTAGCTTTTTTCCCCTTAGTTCCTTTCTTTCGGATCTAGGATTTTTCTCTCTATGGCTTTAAAAAATTATTCTAAGAATCTCTCTTCCTGGATTTTCTTCTTTTTTTTTCTTTTAAGGTTAGGGTCTACATAAAAAAGGAATCTTCTCACCCAGCTCCAGTCACTGTTGATTTACACCAATCCTGCACTTTTCTTTGTTGCTTCAGCTGTCCCAGCTTGTTGACAGCATGATGGCTGCCTCATTTCCTTGTTGTGGATGAGAGGGAAGAAGCCCTAGAACAAGTGGGAGAGTTGCTGTTCTCTGCAACCTACAGGGTGCCCCTATTTTCTTCACCACCCCTACAGGGTGGCTTTAGGTCCTTTTGGAGCCCTCCAATAAGGAGAACTCAGCATGGGAGGGCGGAGACATGCTCCTCACATCCAATCTCGTCGTAACATCACCCGGAAGCCACTTTATCACTTCTGTTTTTAAATGATTCACTGCTCTGATGTTTTATATTTTGATACACATTTTATATGTTGTAATTAGAGAATGTTTATGCATTATGCTGTATTCTGCTATGCCATACGAAATACTCCTACTACTTGTCATTAAAGGGAACTCAAGTATTGTTAAGTATGAACTATGAAGTTAAAGAGATTTTAAACCAACATAAGATAAAATCTGCATACAAGATATTAAACAGCATGTTAAACTCACAACAAAGAGACAGCAACCTCTTTTTTCTTTCTTAAAAAAAAAAGGTTGAATCACGTAATATAGATTAAAAATAATACAGAGAATTAAAGTTTTACTGCATTAATTTTTATTTTTACCGTGTAGGAACAGGAACCTCTGTGAGACCAGTGAGAAGCACAGCTGGAGACAGCCTCACAAAAGCAATAATTGGTCTCTCCAAAAAATCCACTTCTCCAACAAGCACATTTGATGCCTCTGCACCTATTGGAATCTTCCTCATAAAGTTCATATCCACCTAATTTCAAAAAATGATTAATAGTATATTAAAATATTCTAAAGAATTTTGAAACTGACATTTATAAATTTATAAATAAGTGACAAGCAACATATACTTCATTATTAAAGTGTGATATATATTATGAAGTTTAATAACATTTTAATATAACTATATATACAAATACTGTGCTTCATAACTATGTTAAAATATACAATCACAAAAACTTACTAAAATCGTATCTTGGGAATAGCATGTTTTTATACTAAACAACTACCAATTCCACTAAATCAATGTAATTATATACACAATTGCTTCATTTTATAAATTCAATCTAAAAAGGAATATTTATGGAGAATTAATTCTTTATATTGTTCAAATTACCTATAGGAACTGTGTATATAATTATAAACATTCACCAACATATTATATTTACAAACTATTGGTTCACATAAAGACAGAAACACAAAAATCACTGAAACACACCAGTTGCACAGCTATCTAGGGGAAAAAACACTTACAGCTGGCCTCTTGAGTCCCATACCAAGTGTGCCACAACTACAGTGCCAGGAGGCAGAATTCTGGCCAGGAGAAGACAAGGTAGATACAGAGAAGAACAGGCCAAGTAAAAATTTAAAAGTTGTGACAGAGGAGCTAGAATAATGGCATTTGCCATTGTTAAATTATTATATAAATTTGTTTTGTTAAGAGAACTTTTAAGCAAAATTACACCATTTTCCTGAATTAGATATTGGAACCAAAACATTGAAAGGAGAAATATTATATTATAAATTATACAAATAATGACTTCATTACAAGTTAGCATTCTTTACAATAAAGTAGCGGTCCCCAACCTTTTTGGCACCAGGGACCAGTTTTGTGAAGACAATTTTTCCATGGACAAGGGGGTGGTGGTTTCAGTTTTGCTTATTCGCCTGCTACTCACCTCCAGCTGTGCAGCCTAGCTTCTAACAGGCCACAGACCAGTACTGGTCTATGGCCCAGGGGTGATAACCCTTGCATTAAAGGAAGTAATTTTGTGTAGATTATTCAATAAAAAGAGAAATACAGGTTTTAACTATGTACTTGGCCCTTCAACTTATAAAAATCTATTCATTTAAACTCTAAGGTTCTACCCCACACAATTCTAAATGCACTTTATTCATACTATACCTGGAAGTGACAATGATAGCTGAGGTACTCCATTTAGGATTCTGTATATACATCTAAAATGGGCTGTGTCTATACTACAGCAGAGTTTCAGTGACATAACTCTTCTATAAATCTTACAGTGCTCTGAATGTAAAAGTCAGTGATCTCAGTATTACAGAAGCATATGCAGGTAGTCCTTGACTTACAAAAATTCATTCAGCAACTGTTTGACAACAATGGCACTGAATGGACATACAACCAGTGCTAAGTTATGGATGTTGCTGCTCCCCCATACCCATGTAATTGTGATCTGGGGTCTTGACAACCCATTCACATTTACAATAGATTACCAAGCCTTCCGCAATCATGTAATCACTATTTGAAAATCAACAGGGAAGCTGACAAGGTTAGGTTCCAAGCTGCTTTCTTTCTCGCTTTTTTCTCTAGCGGGGCAGCAACATGCTGCAAAGAGAAATGAAGCTGGGCCAGCTTTGATTTTCTGCACAGTGCACCTCCTTTCTGTCCTGTTTCAGGTAGCAGAAAAAGATCTTCTAATTTTGTAGAGCTTGTACTAAGGAGTAGAGCAGCTGCCTATTTTTTTTTAGCAAGCAACTCTCTCACTCTGCTCAACCTATCTATGTTATTGCTTAGAACCATATATGAGATGGCCAGGTTAGTGATTATTGGCAATCACATTGGTGTTAATGACTGCAACATTTTACAACTGTAATAGGCAGACACTATTACAATCATAACTTGAATAACAATTTTATTATGCAACAGAATATGACTGGACCAGTCATAAATGTATTGCTCTAGTAACTAAAATACATATATATATAGTGAATCTTTAAAATAGAAAACAACTTTACTAACACTAATTATTAACAGCAGTACTGAATATTTGAAAAAAGTATTTGAAAAGTGTTTTAACCTGGAAACCTTAAAAATCTGATAGGAATAGTTTCAATTAACAATGTGCAAATTAGGTGGGGTTGTGATTTATTGTTATCATTTATCATAATTAATGTTGTGGTAATTGATCATGAATTTGGATGATTTAGTGGCATACATATTTAATTAACAACAACAATAATAATAATAATATTTATATACCGCTCCTCTCTCGAAGGACTCGGAGCGATGCACAGCCATACAATTAATAACAACAACAATAACACAAGATTCATGCAATTCTACAATATATCTCTATTTGCATTTGTTGCCCACCCTAATTATGCCCCTCACATAATAATCAGGAAAAAATGGAATATGCAACATAAAAGAAAAGATAATAAACCTCAATTCTGCAAGATGACTTGTGCTTTCACATTGCCTTTAACTATTATGGCTACTGAACAATAACAACAATAAATGAAATATTATTAAAATAGCAAATTATCTTGAAAGACATTTAAAACCTTTTACAATATGGAATTCTAGACTAGAGTTTTTATGAAGTGCCACATAACCATTTTATCAATTTAACTGTGATATATTCAGCCTCCACTTTAAGACCTCAAGACAATATACTAGCACTCCTTCCATTATTTTCTCCCAAACAACTTTGAGAGATAGGTTGGGTTGAAAGTATAACTGATCAAAAATCACCCATTGAGCTTCCATGATTTAGGGTAGACTGCTCAGAGTATACTGAATGCTAATTCAGAATTTTTACTTAATCAGACTTCAGATCTTTAACAATTTTTTCATGCCGCTGTTCTCTTTGAAGAGGAATGTTAGACACTGCTTCATATCTAGTTATCATAGAAGTAGATTCTTCTCTATATATTCCTACTGTCCCATTCTAGTAACTAGATCAGTCTGGAATCTCTCGCTCACCAGTTTAACTCTGACTCCACCTTCCTATCCATCCTCTTTTCTCTTTCACATATACTATACTCAGTAGACTCTCAGCTTACAATGTGTAAAATTAAATGACATGTTTAAGCAATTTATTTTTAAGTAGAATTTATCACATGTGATAACATAACAACAAAAGTGGCACATCCTATGTATGTATGTACAAATGTCAAACTTGAACATTGGTGATTTAGCTGGACAAACTCTTGAAGTTTTCTTAGCAATATTTTCAGAAATGTTTTGAAGTAATTACCCCAAAGTCACCCAGTTGGCTTCATACTTAAAGTGGAACTAGAACTTAATTCCCTGATTTTTCTTTTAAGCACTATACCAAAGTGCCTCTAACTGTCTCTATTTTCAGGTAATTACAAAAATATATCTGTAGTTGCTACTAATTTATTCTAGAACTTTATTTTGGAGATATAATACAAGTGCAAACAACTATATTTTGAAGAGAAAAATAAGCTTCCATAAAATGCACAATGTTATGTGTTCGCTAAAAGCTTAAAAACTTACCTTGCTGAAGTCAACCGTACTGTTTTCTCTACTCCCTCCTGTTCCACTAATTTTAAATTCTCCATTTTTTCCAATATCCAAATTACCAGGTGCAGATTGTGGTGATGCTAAGAGCCCTACAATTAGAATAAAGAAACAAATTTAAAATAACATTGCTTAGAAATAGGCATGTTTATATAACAATAGTGACAGCTTTCTAAAAGCAAATGTGAAAGTTAATAAACAAAAAGTGCATTAGTACCAAAATTGCCAAACAAGTTATTTTTTTTCTGGAAAACAATGAAAGCTTATTAAGTGTTAAAATTAGCTATTACCTAAATGATGGCCTTTTGTAAAATTCACCAAAAATGTATTATTTTAAAATGTGCATCTAACCACCAATGTGGATCATGCAATTACAAGAATGTCATGATTTTACCAGAATTCCCTGGAACAATAATGAAATAAAGAAAAATGTACTTTAGAATGCTTAAATAAATCCTATATCACAGTGAACCAGTAGGTTAGCAATCATCCATTACTGCAGCCCTAAAGCAAGAAAACTTTTTAAAGTAGGATCTGAGCCATGATCCACATAATTCATTAATCTCTAAGTAAAGATTCCTAAATTTGAATTAGGGATGGAAGTTATTGTTTTACTCTATATTTTAGAGTTTTATGTTTTGTAAGCCACCTAGAGTCATGGAAAGTGAGTGGTGGCCATATAAATTTCATACATACATACATACATTCATACATACATACATAGATACACACACACACACACACGTGTATTATGTATATATGTGTATATGGTGTATATATGTGTATGTATATGTGTTTGTATATATATGAAATTTATACTTATGAAGGTGATACATAAAATGCCATTTTAAATAGTTGCTTATTTTTTATTTTAGTTTTACTTATTTGTATCCTGCCTTTCATTATTTTTATAAATAACTAAAGACAGAGAACATATACAACATATCTTCCTCTTCCTATTTTCCCATAGCAACCCTGTAAGGTGAATTGGGCTTAGAGAGAGTGACTACCCAAGGTCACCCAGCTGGCTTTCATGGCCAAAATAGGAAAATAATAGATATATATATTATTCTGGAAGCAGAATGTTGCAAAGGACCACAAAATGTTCTGTTTCTCTCCTCTGGACCCTATCATTCTAGCCAAATATTAGTTTTTCGACATCTTTAGGAGTGTAAATTATAGATTAATTTTCAAGAGGAAAATTATTCATTATATTCAATATATTGATTTTGAGTAACTAAAAGATATTATTGCTTTACACATTAGAATGAGAAACATGACAAACTTTTTATAATTTAAAATAGGTGTAGGAAATCTGTAGTTTTCCACATATTACTCAGCTGCAGTGCCCAGCAGCTGTGGCCAATGTTAGATATAAGAAATATAGTTCAATATCTAAAGGCCCATGATAAAAAACAAAGCATGCCAAGGAGATGCAAACCTAGCAGGAGCCAATATGTAATCTAAATATATGTAATTTTGAGGGGATGAACTGTATATATTAGGAATTCTAAAACTTTGTTATATGTGATCTCCTCCTATGAATAAAGCTGTTAGACTGCACTTTAATTTAGCTCCTATTGTCAAGAGTACTTGTTCTGCCTGAATAGATCCAGAAGACCCCCGAAGTTGGATATCTGTACCAGTGTCAATAGCTCAGAGAATGCTCATGTGTCCAGGAAGAAAAAAAGCAAGTACTACCATAGTACAGTTATATACCCTTTTAAAAAATATTCAATAAATATGAACGTTCTCAGCTATCTACTTCAGTGTGTTTCTGACTTGATTTTAGAGCTAATAACCTTGATCATTCTTGATACAGTAAATGAATTGCAGCAGAGATAGAACAGAATCTTCTGAAATTCTGTAATACCCTTGTAATGTTGCCTTGACCTCTTAAAGGAAATATGAGATATTATCTAACAAGTAAATAAATAGCAACTGATCTGGAAAAGAATTTACCAAGGCTCATAAACATTTTAATTCCATCACACTCAGATTACTAAAATAAACCTTGTACAAACTAGAAGTTTGACTAAGGCCAATAATTTAATAGTTGATACACTATTAGAATGACACTACTTTCTGCCTTGTTTTCAAACACATTTGTAGTTAATAGCTGTTTGTTAATATAACAAGGATATATATATATATATATATCAAAGGCAGGATATTAAAAGATATATTTCTTGCCAGTACAATTAACGCTCTTAAGGAAAGCAAGAAATTAATTTTCTAATATAAATGGTTCTTGACTTACAACCACAATTGAGCCCAAAATTTCTGTTGTTAAGTGAGATGTTTGTTAAAAAGTGAGTTTTATCTCATTTTAGACCTTTCTTGCCTCAGTTGTTAAGTGAATCACTGCAGTTGATAAGTTAGTATCTCGGTTGTTAAATGAACCTGTGTTCCCCATTGACTTTGCAAAGATCTCAAAAGGTGATCACATAACTTTGGGGCACAGCAGCAGTCATAAATATGAACCATTGCCAAGCATCTGAATTTTGATCATATGATCATGGGGATGCTGCAAAGGTTGTAACTGTGATGAAGTTGTAGCGGTCATAAGTGACTGCTGTTGTCACTTATGACAGTCACTAAATGAACTATTGTAAATTAAAAACTATCTGTAATAGGTCACTGAAGTTCTTCCTTAAACACATATAAATTTCCTTTTGTGGTTCAGTTTCTAACAGATAGTTAAAATTTGTAGTTTTCCCATTTTTTGTACTAGTTTTAAATGATTCAGTCATTTCAGAATCATCTAAAAAGAATGCAGTGAAATTATTATTATTATAAATATATTATTACTAGTTGGCACACAGAGACCACAATCTACAGTTGAGGTTGAACAAATTCTCTGAAGCTGCTATGCTCTTTGGCCTGATTATAAACCTGAACTGAAGAATTGAAATACTTTTACCAGCCCATGCCAAATATCAAAACAATAGAACCAAAAATCACACCCAACTGACAAATATAAACAACTTCAAATACTTAGGAACATCTTCTTGACTGATATTTAGACAAAGAAATTAACTTTAAGATCAATAAGGTCAGCCAAGCATTGATGCAGATGCTACTGGAGTGCTCAATCAACACAAGATCCACATCAAGGGGGGAGAGGGGGAGACAAAAACAGAGGGAGAGAAAGAAAGAGAGACAATGCCAAAGATTTATAGAATATTTTGAGCAAAAAATGCTCAGAAAAATCAGGGTCATAATTTTTAATCACAAAATAAACCAAATGCAGGTAATTTTTTTAAAAATTGCAAATTGTAAATACCAGAAGCAGAATGGCCACGTCATAAATAAAGGATGTGCTGATTTTTTTTTAAAAAAAAATTGTTTTAAGTCAAAGCATACATAACATAATATTATAAAATTCTGTGTATGTTTGGTAGTGTTAAGAGGGAGAAAGTATGTAGTAGAACAAAAATAATTTAAATTAATAAGTTGGAATTAATATTAGATCATTTTGCATAAATTCAGCATGTTGTAAAATTGCAGAAGTATCATGCATTGCATTCCCAAAGTCTGGAATTTTAATCTATATTATTTTATAAGAAATTATTTGCAATGCTGCATTTCATCTATATTAGCCACCTAGAAATTGAGTCTTGACTTTTGTGTTGAACAGATAATCCTTGACTTACGACCACAATTGAATCCAAAATTTCTGTGGCTAAGCAAGATAGTTGTTAAATGAGTTTTGCCCCATTTTATGCTTTTTCTTGCCACAGTTGTTAAATGAATCACTACAGTTAGTAACACAGTTGTTAAGAGAGTCCTGTTTTTCCATTGGCTTTGCTTGTCAGAAGATCTCAAAAAGTGTCACATAACCCTGGTACACTGCAACTATCATAAACACATGTCAGCTGTCAGAATTTTGATCACATGACAAAGAGGGGTACTACAATGGTTGTAAATGTGAAAAATGGTCATGTCACTTTTTACAGTGTTGTTATAACTTTGAACATTCAGTAAACAAATCATTATAAATGAAAAACTATCTGCATTGGCAGTATTTCAGAATCATTTACTGAAAAAAACCTATTCCCCCTCCCCCCCAAAAAAAATCAATATTTGCAATGGACATACTTTTCCGTAAGTTACTAGAAACCTCAAAGCCCAAATGAATGTGAAAAATTAAATGTCTCAAATGATAGAACTCATTCAAGATAAAAAGAAAAAAAAAGAAATGGTTTCCTTGTCACCTTAATATACTTGAGGGTCTATTAACAAATAAATAGCAGGTCCACAATCAAACTAAAAGTACATATACAAACCTTAAATCACACTTTATAAAGCATGTCATAGGAAATGTTAGAGAGATGCAATTGGTAATAAAGTCTCCCTACAAATTCCTGATACATGGGCTTGGCAGGTTTCACCATAATCTAACTAGTACTTGTCATGCAGCAAACAATATCCTAGTGTAAACAGACAAATGCTAAAGTGTCTCTGCAAACATCATATAAAGGTAAGGGTTTCCTGTGTCCAGTTGTATCCGACTCTAGGAGGTGGTGCTCATCTCCATTTCAGATTAGGGAGCCAGCATTGTCCAAAGGCAGTTTATGCTCATGTGATCACCATGACTATATGCCAAGGCGCATGGAATGCTGTTACCTTACCACCAAAATGGTGCCTATTTATCTACTTGCATTTTCATGCTTTCAAACTGCTACATTGGTAGAAGGCAGAGGCATTTGAGGCAGAGAGACCTGCTCGTAAAGAATGGTGGGAAGCTGAAAGAACTTCCCCTGATATAAAGCGAATAAAGTGAGGAAAATATTCAGTAGAAATATTATCAATTTCCATCCATTATTCCTGTCTGACCTTCAGGTGCTTTGGAAAATAGGCTAGCCCATTCTGTTCTGTGACAGCCCCTCAAACATTGAAACACTATAACATGTCTCTCCTGATCCTTCTGTTCACTACACTAGCCCTGCCCAGTTCCTGTAATTGTTCATGTTTTAGCCTCCAGTCCTCAATCATCTTTGTTGCTCTTCTCTGCACTCTTTCTAGAGTCTCAACTCTAGAAAGTATGGTGACCAAAACTGGATGTAGTGTTATAGTGTGGGGACTAAAACTGGATGTAGTATTCTAGATATGGTCTTACTAAGGCTTTATAGGATGGAATTAGTACCTCACATGATCTTGATTGAATCCTTCTGTTAATGCAACTTAGGATTGCATTGGCTTTTTTGGCAGTTGCTGCACACTATTGGCTCATATATTTAATTGATTGGCCACTAACACTCCAACTTCCCTCTCAGTTATTGCTATTAAGATTGGTTTCTCCCAATCTATATGTGTATTTTTGGTTTTTCTTGCCTATTTCTAAAGACTTTACTTTTCTTTACACTGAATTTTTTATTCATTAGTGCCAGTGATGGGATGCTGCCAGTTTAACAATCAGTTTGGTGAGCACATGCTTTACACGTGCTTGCGCGCTTCCATACAGCACTAAAAATGGAGCATTTAGAAACTCAGCTGCTTACCTTCCAAATCACCAATCATATGTAGAACAGTGAGGGGGGGAATCAGCTTTTCCACACAACTGAGATGAGCTACAAAGCAGGAAATAAAGAACAGGATAGGGCAGGAGTGGGCGGGCAGGGCCAGCTGATCATTGGAACCAGTTCACTTGAACCGATTCAAACCAGCAGCATCCCACCACTGGTTAGGGCTCAGTGTTTAAGCCTGACAAGATCCATCTGGATCTTAAGCCTAACATCTAGGATGTTGGCTATTTCTGCCAGCTTAGTATCATCTGTAAATTTGATAAGTTCCCCTTCTATTCCCTTATCTAAATCATTTATGAAGATGATATAGTACTGTTAAGGGCTACTTGTTGAGTATGGTTTGTTAGTCAGTACAAATCCATCTGATGTTATCTATCCCACTTTTTTCTAGCTTACAAAGTAGGTTGTGATCTATCTTGTCAAATGCCTTACTGAAGTCTAAGTATACTATGTCCGCAGCATTTCGCTGATCTACTAATTTAGTCACTATGTCAAAGAATGAAATAAGATTGGTTTGGCATGATCTATTTTTAACAAACCTGTGCTGACTTCTAATTATTACTTTACTTGTTTCTAGATATTTGCAGATCTATTTTTTATTATCTTTTCCAGGTTATCTTTTCCAATAACGTTAGGAAGGTCCATTATAATTTCAAACAGCTGCCAAGCAACTGGTCATAAGTCAATATGTGTGCATGCATATGTGTGATGTTAAAGATTGGAAAAATATTTCAGTA
This sequence comes from Bungarus multicinctus, assembly GCA_023653725.1. NCBI lineage: Eukaryota > Metazoa > Chordata > Lepidosauria > Squamata > Elapidae > Bungarus > Bungarus multicinctus. Next base: position 43,258,641 of record CM042840.1, read on the forward strand.
TCAATTAAAGAGAAAACTGATTATAGTTATATGGAAATCTATTTCTGGTTGAAATACAATTGCAATGTAATTATTATGAAAAAGCATACCCTAAACTTCTGCTCAAAAGATATACAAATGGTTTCCTGTTCTTTAGCAATTTTAAGCAACATATATTACTTCATTATTCCTACATGATTTTTATACCCTAATTATAATCATGATAACAACAGTATTCAACTTTCAAAGCTATTCTGAAGGCTTCTTTAGCTAAAGAATAGATGGTTTTATAACTAAGCAAATGAAAAAAATGGTAATTTGAAACTGAATCAATGATTATGGTTAGATAGTCATACTTTAGAAAGAGTATTATTCTGTGGTGCTAACAAATATCTATGCATGAAAAGTACAGGAAATCCAAGAAAGAAGCATCATGCAAGAATTGTCTGTACCATATTCATACTACAAGAGTTGGCTCATCACATAATTTATTTTTAGAGCCTAAGTAGGCTTGCAGGGTTCTCTTTCTATTTAAATATCCCTTTAACTTTTGTATCACATAGTATAAAATATTCTGTATTATCATTCAGAGTCATGTAATGCCAAAAGTAACATTAATAATTACTATTGTACTACCATAATATTGAAATTAGGTAGAAATTTCACAACATAGATAATGATATTTGGGTTCTTCATTTCTTACTTTCCTTATGGGAATTAGCAGTTTTGAAAATGAGGAAAAGGCCACCATTTGTAGTTTACAAATGTGTAACCCCCCCCCCCCCCACACACACACAGAAACACCTTTTTTATATTTTAAAGCAGGAATAACTGCTGAATGAATTCATTTTGTTAAGAAACAAAAAAGTATGGAGAAATGTTCACACATGTAATTGCTTTCAATGTATTAATATTTATATTAATATTAAGGATAAAATCTTTTATTTCAAAATACCAAATAAAGGTCTCCAAAAAAGTATCACGCAAAAATAATGAGGCATGCAAACAAATAGCAGACTGATGTACAATTTATGGGTGCTAAAGCTGTGTGATTAAAATTTTTGCAGTGGGAGTGATTCAGCTGCAGAAAGCACCACACATGGAAAATTTGAGTTCAAATAGTTGCCTGGTGTTATGTCACTATTTTCCTCTGTCCTCTTCTTGCCTTCCTGAGCTTCTAAATCTTCCTCAGGTGGATGAATTACTACTTTAGGGATATCATCATTAGAAGGAGACACCTGATGCACGATTGGCTGGAAATTTGTAGTTCCCTTAAAATCACACCTAGGACTGGAAGGTGGAGTGCTTTGTGGGGTAGGTAAAGGGGTTGTACTCCTTGAGGTTGTTGGAGATCCAGGAAGAAGATAATTGAGAAGAAGGGACAAACGATTCTCTCCTCTCAGGGAAATATTTGAGGCAGAAAGACCTGCTCGTAAAGAATGGCGGGAGGCTGAAAGGCCTTCCCCTGAGATAAAACAAATAAAGTGAAGAAAATATTCAGTAGAAACATAACATCATATCATCCGATACTATAAAAGATTTTAAAGGCTTAATTTCATAGGTGAGATAAGCAAAATATTGAGTGCTAAGCAGAATTTTAGATGTTAAAAAAGTCAGCATACAATATATTTACACATAATGAACATTTAAGTCAATCAGATAGACACACACACACACACACACACATAGATTGTGATTACTTCAGCTCAACAGTTTTGAAGATAATATCAACACTATAAATCATTCATAGGGTTGATTTATGAATGGAATTAATCCTCCCCCAAACCATTGAATGCTAATGGTTTTTACAGCCCAGAATGCTATACTTATAATAGAAATTGGTTTATTTTTAATATGCAATAAAATATTAAGATCCTTTCTTAATGTAAATTTTAGAAAATATGTACTGAACAAAAACATGCATATCTATAAGAATGAGTAACAAATTGATAACCAGTATCCTTACCACAACTATAAAAATACATATAACAGTTCCAGACAGTGGTAACCCCAGAATAGAATATAGGATAAATACTTAGATGAACATCTTTTTAAAATTTGCATTCGTTTCTAAGTATAATGAACAATTCACTGGAATGCAATTCAATTTCTGGTTAGGAATTTAGATCTTCAGACAGTTTACACCAAATTAAGTAACCTAAGAAAAGTAAATTCTTCAAAAGCCAACAAAGTTGCAGCAATCAAAATGAATAATTAACACAATTAAAATGAAAATTACCTGAAAGGATGACAGACTCCGAGAATATCAGAAACTACTCCAAATGTGAAAGGGAGGAGGAATCAATGAATAAAGAGCACACAACCTGTATATCCTATAATATTATATTTCTATAATAAATAATATAGCCGACATATATAATATTCACAATTGCAAAATCAGGATATCTCTTTAGGCAAGAAACACTTTTTTCTTCCAAATTTGACTCTTTAATTAGTATTAAAGAAAAACTACCTTCAAGACTGTCATTAACAAAAAATCTGATTTATCTGAAAAAGATGACAGGAAGATGCAGAAAACAATGAGAAATAGACACCACCTATGTAACAAAATAGCCACAGCTGTTCTTTTACATATATCATGCTTTGAGGTACTAGAAAGATAAAACTATATTCAATAATTGCCCTAAACCTTTTAAGTTCAATAAGGTACAAATATAATTTTATTTTCTGCACAACTATAATTATTATTTGCTGGGAAAGAATTCTGATCTTATTTTTTTGCATTTGCTGACTTTTCTCACATCTCTGCATTATATTATTAAACCATAAAGTAACTGGATGCCACAACTTATCTCACCATTTCTTTCAAGCAAGAGAGGGTCAGAATGTTTCTTGCCTATATCTGCAAAGGATCGGACGAGAGGAATCCGATTACTAAACTTTTTTTCATTCTGATGATGATGTCTTTTCAGAAGGGCTTCTCTGACATTTTCTCTCATTGATTCATCAAGGTGGCCAGAAGCTATCATGTTATCCAATACCATGTCTACAAAGGAAAAAATGAAATGTAAAATAAATATGAAAGATTGATATAACTGAGAAACATCTTCAAGCCTTTATATGTAGGAAATGTTTAATAAGATAGTATTAAAATGTTGAGGATTAAATCATACCAAAAATGGAGTACACTTATGATTCTCTGTATTATCCAGTTGCTGGGATTTTATAGACATAGATTTTCCTTAGTATATTTATTGTCTTTTGGTATTTTCAAGAAGTGTGTTTGTGTGTGTATGTGTGAGTGGAGGGGGAGAATAAAGAAAACCAACACTATTATCGAACTATCATCCGGTCTCCAACCTTCACTTTGTGGCGAAGTTTGTTGAGAGTGTGGTGGCACGACAGCTTCCTCAGCACCTGGATGAAGCTGTCTATTTAGATCTGCTCCAATCGGGTTTCAGGCCCGGGCATAGCACGGAGACGGCGTTGGTCGTGTTGGTGGATGATCTCTGGAGGGCCCGGGACAGGGGTTGTTCCTCTGTCTTGGTCCTGTTAGATCGCTCAGCGGGTTTTGATACTGTCGACCACAGTATCTTATTGCAGCGGTTGTGGGGGGTTGGAGTGGGTGGCACCATGTTATGGTGGTTCTCCTCCTTTCTCTCTGACCGCTCGCAATTTGTGTTGGCAGGGGGGCAGAGATTGACTCCGAGGCCCTTGCTTTGTGGGATGCCTCAGGGGTCTGGGCCCCCCCCTGCTGTTCAACATTTATGTGAAGCCGCTGGGTGAGATCATCCGTGGTTTTGGGGTAGAGTTCCATCAGTATGCTGATGATACTCGGTTATACATTTCTACCCCAGGCCACCCCAACAAAGCCGTTGAAGTGATGACCCGGTGCCTGGAAGATGTGCGGAGCTGGATGGGTCTAAACAGGCTTTGACTCAACCCGACCAAGACCGAGTGGCTGTGGTTTCCTGTGCCCAGATAGAGCCAGCTTGTTCCATCGCTGGCCATGGGGGGAGAAATTCTGACCCCCACGGAGCAGGCTCGCAATCTTGGTGTCCTCCTGGATGCAGCCGTGTGGGTGATTCTGGGGGCTTCTCGGAGCTCCCATATTACACCGCTCCTGCGCGAGCTGCATTGGCTTCTGGTGGCCTTCTGGGTGCGATTCAAGGTATTGGTGGTCACCTTTAAAGCGCTCCATGCTTGGGTCCTGGGTACTTACGGGACCCCTGCTGCCACCATCGGCCTCCCGCCAGCCAGTGCACTCCCACAGGGTGGGCCTCCTCGGGGTGCCGTCAGCTGGACAATGCCGGCTGGTGGCCCCAAGGGTGTGGGCCTTCTCTGCGGGTGCACCCTCCCTCTGGAATGAATTACCCCCGGAGATGCAAACTATCCCTGATCTGCGAACCTTCCAGTGCGCATTGAAGACCCACCTTTTCCAACAGGCCAGTCTGGCCTAGTATCATTGGAATGGTTTTAATTTTTGTAACTTTTTTACCCTATTTTTATAGTTTTATTATTGTTATCTCAGCCACTAATTTAATCTTTTTAATCTATTTTAAACTTTTATATTTGTAACTGTGTTGTCTTTATTTGGGCTGTACACCGCCCCGAGTCCCAATTTGGGAGAGGGGGCAGTATATAAGTTAAATAAATAAATAAATAAATAAAACAAATCCTACATAATTTAACAATGTAACAACTACCCACTGGTGGCTGCTTGCCAAAGGTTATTTTCCTCATTTAGCAGCTATTCACAGAAAAAATAATCAGCAACTTCATTCCTAATCTAGAAAAGCTTTTGCTAGCCTCAGTGTCCTCCAGATATTTAGAGTTCAATTCCCAGAATTTTCAGCAATAGTTAAACTACTCCAAGAATTTCATCCAGGAAAGCTATCTTGGATCATAATATTTGGTATAAACCAAAAATATTAGCTTGGTGATGGTCTATTACAATTCATAATGGAACGTGAAAGTCACTAGACGAATGAGAGTGTGCTAGATTAAAAAATTATTATTTGAAAAAAGGAAAGCTTCTATCATAAACCAAGTATAATTAAATAATACCCTTGTCACTGCTTCCAGTGAAAAAAGCTGTCTTTAAAGTCATGAAAAAGATGGTGAAATAAAAATGTCTGATTAATTTATATCCTGCTGGTCTGCAACCAACAGGATTTTGAAATACCATTGCAATATTATCAATAAAAAATAAAAGCACAGAATTCCTTTAAGGTTTTTTGCAAACATAAGACACAAATAAATTTAATTACTTTACAAAACATATATAACCATTAAAATAAAATCAAGTAAAATGTATATGACCTGCTATTTCGTCCAGTGAATTGGCTCTCATATCTAACATGACCGTTCCGTTTAAAATGCAACTTCTCAATTCAAACAGACTATGAAGAGACAGAGTAGCCACATAAGGTTTACTCCACCGCTCACCACCATCTTCAACATCTTCTTCAAATTTTAGCCATCTGCAATATATATAAGTATAATGAACATATATAGTAAGAAAACTCTTAGTTTTTTTTTTAACTACAAACATTGTCTTCAGAGTTTACATTGATATCTTCAATTGTCTCAGTTTCTGAAATCTGTATTTGATCTATATTTTTCCAAATATCTTATATAACTTAGTAACTTGTTTTTAAAGAGACTTAGAGATTAATTATTTGTCCATGCAGAATTAAAGTCCAGACTTCAATGGGACTAAGTGTAGGATTCCATTTTCATTTTAGCTTACTTTTTCAATGTTGCAAAATGAGAGTATTTTACAAAAATGTAGGAAAAAAACTCAGACAAAACAGTAATATCTATAGCCAGAAGAAATATGCTTATGGGTTTTGAAGCTTCGGTTATTTCAAATATTCAAATGCATGCCATTTTTCTTAATTTATTATAATGAACGAGAAGCAAAAGGAATTATCTTCCAAGTTACCTGGCAGTTTCTTTCCATTCATATTCTTCTCCTTCTCTAAAACAAAGCTCATCCATTTCAGTAAAAAGATCGTGTGGAATGTGTTCTTCATCATCATCCTCTGTACCAAGGATAAACTGCACTCTCTGGGATGGTGTGTCTTGATGAAAATTGAATGTGAGATACTTATTAGGTAAGTATCTACATTCTTACCTATATCAACACACTACTAATCATAAATTTATTTGTGAAAGAATAGGACAGAAAAAAGCAAATAAAACTACCAACAATAGTATTACTAGATATTTAGTTCCTCGGATCTGAATATAATTGTAAGTAATAATTCCATAAAATGACTATATATTATTAAAAATTAATTAAAAATTAACCAAACAATGACAAAATACAGTTCATGACAGGTTCATGGACTTGTCTGCCCGATTAGGTGAGCTTATGAACAGAAATTGCTAATGCAAGTAGACACACTGCATACTCATAAAACTTCATATTCATGAATTGTATGGAAATTAGGTCTTGGGCACAAACACTTTTGTGCAACTTATTAAAAGTTTGACAAAGTAAAGATTATTAGTAAAGTCTACTAGTCTTAATTAGAATATGAACTAGACATGAACCACTAGTACAAAGATAAAAATTAAAGCTATTATTATAATGTTTAAAAAATGGATAGGAATCATATTTAAGAAACTATATTTAAATCATTTTAAGATAGAATGAACAAATGACATCATTTGTAAATGATAACCATTTGTAGTGTTTTTATATATAAAGAAAAGGGTTGCAAAGTATTGAATTGTGACTAAAAGCACTGGTATTACTAGCATGAAAATAAAGGCTCCCATATTTCAATATATCCAAATTGTTTCTAAAGGCTGATTTCTTATGGCAAGAATCTTTGTTACTTTCTTGTTTTCTCGAATAAATAGGGCTGTGCCTTGCCTCTGTTCAGGGATGGGATTCTATCAGGTCGCACCTATTCGCTAGAACCAGTTGTTAACATTCTAAGCAGTTCGGAGAACCAGTTGTTAGAAGAAATTACTGGCCTAATCCTGTAAGGAAGGCAGGAAGGAAACATTCTGGTGTTCCTTACAGAAACTGCCTCTCCGTTAACCCTTATTACATTCTTGGCAGGACTAGACTTCCTATCTCAGGAACATCTCTGGAATTTTTTTCCCCTCCTTTGCTTGTGTGGAGTGACCATTCAAAGTTACAATGGCACTGAAAAAAGTGAGTTATGACCATTTTTCATACTTACGACTGTTGCAGCATCTCCACAGTCATGAGATGCATGCCTCGATGTGAGTGATATTGAGTTGGCCATGCCCAACGAATAACATGACCACCAAGCCATGCCCACCCAGTCACATGACCACCAAGCCACGCCTGCCACCTAAGCCACGCCCACAGAACCAGTTGTTAAAAAATTTGAATCCCACCCCGCCTCTGTTATAGGCTAAACCAATTATAATACAATATTGATTATTTTATTATGATAGCTTTAGACCAGGGATGTCAAACTCAAGGCCCGCAGGCCAAATCCGGCCCACAAAGAAATTAGATCTGGGCCACAAGGCCGGCCTGGAAACAGTGAGGGATTGGCCCCTGCTGCCTTGGCCTGGCCCAGTTGGGTGCTCCCTCTGGACATGTGCAGCTCATTCACCTCATTATGCCTTGCCCTCCCAGCCATGCCTTGTCATGCCCGACCTTGACTCTCCTCATCTGGCCTTGCCTTGTCTCGACTCGCTTCATCTTGGGGGGCAGCGATGGCAGCAGAACCCTTGAGGAGAAGGTAAACATGGCCTGGCACCCCCTTGGGGAAGCGGGGCTAGTAATGTGCCTGGGGAGAGGCAGGCAAAGAATGCTTGCACATGGCTATTTCTGATGCCTGTGAGGGTGTCAAATGGTGCTGGAGCATGGTGGGAGGGGCAGCCGAACTGCATGAACTGCCTTGGAGAGGGAGAATGAAAATAAGAAGCTGCGGCGGGTAATGCACTGGCAGCAGTGGATGAGGGCTTCACATTTTAATCTCTTCCCATTCCTATATTCCAACCTAAAACCAAATGGAACTGCCTTCCCACGATGCCCCCAATCTTTAAACCCCCTAAGGCACCTTCCCTAACCGCGCCTAAGCACCGATACCCCACCGGCCCTCCTGGCATCAGAAATAGCATGGGGCAGGAGTGCAGGGCAGCATGATACACAAATGGACAAGGGCGTTTTGCCCTGCAAAGGCCCTCGAGCTCCCATTGTCAGGTAAATAAGATCATGTTTGGGGTGGCAGGCCAACACAATTCAGTGTCAAGCAGGCAGGATCAGGCAATTGGCCTGCCATGCCCCCCCTTGCCAGAAGCCTTCTGTAAATGCAAATGCAGAGGGGCTGAGGGGGGTCGTGCATGAAAAGGGTTTGCAAGCTGATGAGACTTTGGGGCTGTGAAATCTCTTGCTTGAAGCCTCCCATCATCTTGAAAAAGCCTTTTGCATTGTTCCACTCTGGGCACAAAGAGCATTTACAAGATGATGGGAGATTTCAAGCAAGGAGATTTCACTGCCCCAAAGTCTCATCTGCTTGCAAATGCTTTTCGCACTGAGATTGGGATAGTACAAAAGGCATTTGCAAGCCAATGGGAGGCTTGAAACAAATGATTTCACTGCCCTAAAGTCTCGTTGGCTTGCAAACACTTTTCATGCTGTCCCAATCTTGGCATGAAAACATTTGCAAGCCGACAAGATTATGGGGTATTGAAATCCCTTGCTTGAAACCTCCCTTCAGCTTGTATGTAAATGGTCTCTGTGCTGAAACTGGAATTATGTTTGTAACAATGGGAGGCTTTAAGCAAGGGATTTCACTGCCCCATAATATTGTCTTGTGTGGCTGAAGATGGTGCCTGGATGGGTGTGTTGAACAGTACTTCATGAACTGCAATGGGGAGTGGGGGTGAAAATAGGAAGCTGCCATGGGCAGGGCTTCACATTTTGATCTCTCTCTTGCCTCTGTGCCTGGACTCCAGCCTAAAACTGAAAGGGCAGTTCAGCTGTGCCTCTACCATGCCCTAGGCACCTCCCCAGCTGTGCTCAAGCACTGATGCTCTTTTGCCCCCACCAGGCTTTGCGCTCACACTGGATTACCATTCCCAGCCTTGTCTGGCTCATCACATATGTCCCTTGATGTGAGCGATATTGAGTTGGCCATGCCCACCCCAATTACGTAACCACCCAGGCATGCCCACCTGACCCTTTGTAGGTGACTATAATGCTGATCCAGCTCTCAGTGAAATTAAGTTTGATATTCCTGCTATCAGGGTTCCAAATAATACACTCACAACATATTCTGAAACTGGCCTGACTGAGGCCATCTTGGAGGCTCAGTGTTGCCACTTGCTTTAGACTATAATAATCATGTTATCTATAGGTCAGGAACTTAACCACAATCATTTCTATGAAAGAGTGCAAGAAGATAAGCAAGTAGGATTTATAAAATTTAAAACTGTACCTCACTATTGTTTAGCCATACATAATCTAATTTAAAAAGTATGGTATACTTGAACAATAGTCCTTCTCACTAACTTGCTGATATAAAACAATTGTTGATTCAATAAACAAGTTATAGGCAAAGCTTTAGAATGTCTCTACTGCCAAAAACTTGTATTCAGATTAAGACAATCCATATGTTATGAGGCTTGGAGGGCAATCCCATTCCTGCCACCAGGATACCTGATGTCAATCCTGGAGGCCATCTTTAAATTTGTATATTCAAGGCTGCCACAAGCTGTGGGAATGGGAGAGGGGTAGATGGAGACAGTGTGGGATGTATAGCCATAACAACATTTTTTCCCTTGGGAGTAAAGGATGTTCAGCCTGCACCTGGGGAGGCATGACTGGGAGACAACCACAGTTGGGACAGTGACCTGATTGGACGATGTGATGCCCATGTAGATGCAGGGGATTCAGGGGAAGAAACTTTAACTTTACATTGGGTGGGGAAAATCTGGGAGGGCTTTCAGATTTGGGTTTTCCCAGATGTGCCAATATGACATCTCTAATAAATTCAAGCTTTGAGGGAAATGTCTGCCTTGGAATTTTGATTCTATTGGGGTGTTACTTGAAACCCTGACATTAACCTGAATCTATTTTTTAAAAACCCACACAGCTCCCCACTTTGCAGGGCCGCTCTCTGGGGTCCTGAGCCCCAGGCACCACCTGGTCTACCAGTGGTGCAAGACTCAGGGAAGATGAAGAAGACAGCAATTACGGAAGGAGTTACTGGGGCGAGTTCAGAAATTGTCCTCAAAATTATTTACTCCCCCTCAGCAAGCGCAGTGGCAGAGGTGGAGGTTGTGAAGGCTGAGCATTGGTGGGGTGCCTGGCCTAAAGAATTGGCACTTTGGCAGATCACTCAACTAGATCCTTCCCAATGGGGCAAAGCTGTGGGAATCCCACTGCCCCAAGAGTTGGCTACCAAGACAGCGCTCCAGAAACCCCAGGTTGCATTGGGCAGGGCAGAGCGTACCACGGTCCTCAAGTAGAGAGCAATGAGACCTCTCAAGCCAAGCAAGTCTAGGATGGGGTCTGCCACTGCCATCTTGAAGTCAGTTGATAGCTGGCCTCCCTAAGAGATTTGGTCAGCTCAGCGTGGGCAGCATTTCCCAACTCCCAGCAGCCAGCCTGGCTGGGTTCTGACTTAGCTATGTTCACCATCCCAGGCCAAGGCAGCACGACCATCCAGAGTCAAAAGTCTGCCTTGTTCCACTCAGTGCAAAGCGGATCGCACCTTAATCTTCCTTACCAGGCCTAGTCTACTGGGATGACAGCTCCAACAGGAACTGATGAAAGCCAGCAGCAGGGACATCTGGATTAGTTCAGTTTGGGATTGTGTGGGGAGACATTAGAGCTGCATAGCATATTAAAGTTTGCAAACATGGCCGCCAATTTCAGCAAAAAAAAATGGTTTTTTTTTCATTCTGTGCAGACTTTCTTTGGTTATTAAATTATTAATGCATTAGCATTTGTCAGTCAATATTGATATTTTCCCCTTCCACTCCTGGATTGCCGAGAAATAATAATTCTGCTTATATCTAACAGTCCCCAGGGCTATAATATAGTGGTAATTATCTTCCTGCTATACACCAGATGTTTAATGAAACTTTGTTTCACTTGTTACTCAACATTTCTATTTGGACTGTAGATGTGCAGTTACAAAAATTCTGTGTGCCCCATTTTCGGCCTCCACATCCCATTTTTGGCTTCCACACACTCCGTTTTCAGCCTCTGCATGCCCCATTTTCCACCCATTCCGATTCCCGCCACCCAGAATGGGCAGAAAATGGGGCATGTGGAGGCCAAAAACGGGGCATGGGGAGGCTGAAAACAGGATGCAAAGGTCAAAAACAGGGCACGCAGAGGCTGAAAATGGGGCACCCAAAGGTGGCAATAGGCAATGGCAATCCCTGCAGCCTGAAACAAGTGATCGTCGGGAGGCCGAGCCATCTGACAATCAGCTGCTTGTGCTAATCAGGCTGTGCTGAAACCAAAACTGAAACTGAAATAGGCTGTTTGTTGTCTGCTGCAAGGAGGCAAATTGCTGGGAGGCAGAGGAAGATTTTTTTTTTCTTGTTTTCCTCCCCAAAAGCTAGGTATGTCATATATACACTTTGGAGCACCTTGTACTCCGAAAAATATGGTATCATGTGTACACCATAAATTTAGGAAACTAGAAAAACTGTTTTTTAACTGAATTACATTTTTTACTTTTATTCATTAAATTTTGCTCATCTGAAGGCGGCAGTGGTGCGCCCCCTCCTCAAGAAGCCTTCCCTGGACCCAGCTATTTTAAACAACTATCGTCCGGTCTCCAACCTTCCCTTCGTGACGAAGGTTGTTGAGAGTGTGGTGGCGCGTCAGCTTCCCCAGTACCTGGAGGAAGCTACTTACCTCGATCCGTCCCAATCGGGCTTCAGGCCTGGACATAGTACTGAGACGGCATTGGTCACGTTGGTCGATGATCTCTGGAGGGCTCGTGACAGAGGGTTCTCCTCTGTCCTGGTCCTATTAGACCTCTCAGCGGCTTTCGATACTATCGACCATAGTATCTTGTTGCGACGGTTGGGGGGGTTGGGGATTGGTGGAACCGTCCTTCGATGGTTCTCCTCCTTCCTCTCCGACCGTTCGCAATTTGTGTTGGCGGGGGGGGAGAAGTCCACCTCTAGGCCCCTGCTTTGTGGGGTGCCCCAGGAGTCGGTCCTCTCTCCCCTCTTGTTCAACATTTATATGAAGCCGCTGGGCGAGATCATCCGTGGTCTTGGAGTAGGGTGTCATCTATATGCGGATGACACCCAGTTGTACATCTCTACTCCAGACCACCCCAACGATGCTGTGGGGGCTATGTCCAAGTGCTTGGAGGCCATGCGGGATTGGATGGGCGGGAACAGGCTTTGGCTCAACCCATCCAAGACCGAGTGGCTGTGGTTTCCGGCGCCCCGATATAGCCAGCTGACACCTTCGCTGGCTATCGGGGGGGAAGTTTTGCCTCCCGCAGAGAGGGCTCGCAACCTGGGTGTCCTCCTGGATGTACGGCTGTCACTTGAACATCACATCGCGGCCGTCTCCAGGGGGGCGTTTCACCAGATCCGTCGGATCTACCGGTTGCGGCCCTTCCTGGATCGGGACGCCTTGCGCACGGTCACTCAGGCCCTTGTCACCTCTCGCCTGGACTATTGTAATGCCCTCTACATGGGGCTCCCCGCGGGGAGCATCCGGAGACTCCAGCTGGTGCAAAATGCAGCCGCGCGGGTGATTATGGGGGCGTCGCGTAGCGCCCATGTGACGCCTCTCCTGCGCGAGCTGCAATGGTTGCCGGTGGCTCTCCGGGTTCGCTTTAAGGTTCTAGTTTTGACCTTTAGGGCGACCCATGGCATGGGACCAGGTTACCTCCAGGACCGCATTCTGCCAGTGATCTCCAACAGGCCGGTGCGTTCCCACAGAGAGGGTCTGCTCCGGGTGCCGTCGGCCGCTATGTGTCGTCTGGCGGCGCCGAGGGGTAGAGCCTTCTCTGTGGGTGCCCCCGCCCTCTGGAATACTCTGCCACCGGAGCTCCGTACCGGCATGGACCTGAGGGCCTTCAGGCGCGCGTTGAAGACCTCGCTCTTTGAGCAGGCCAGCCTGGGCTGAGATAATGGTTTTAATTTGGTCTCCATAATATTTAATTTTAAATTGGGGTTTTAAGGGGGGAGGGTCTTTTTAGTCTCAGTAATCAGCCAATTAATTTAATAGTTTTTTAATTTTTGTATATTTGTGGGTTTTAGATGGGCTGTACACCGCCCTGAGTCCCTTGGGAGAAGGGCGGTATATAAATATAAATAATAAATAAATAAATAAATAAATCTTGTCACAAGCCATATTACAAATTGGTATCCCCAAAAACAAACATGAACCCATTTTAGATTAATTATAAATGTAAAGTGTTAACCATAAGAAGGAGATTAATTATAAATGTAAAGTTCTTACCATAAGAAGGAGATTCCCGCCCATCTTCTCTATCAGTCTCCTTTTCTTTTCTTCGTCTATGACGTTTATGACTATGATGTCTATGACGGCGTCGACCTTGTTTTCCAAAGGGCACGTGCACACCAATATATACAGCTCTATGGCCTTAACCAAAACATTATTCAATATATTAGAAATGTAAAAAGAATTAAATTGCCCCCCCCCCCAAAGAGAAAAACACAGAGCATACTACAGGCTTGCAAAACAGGTTTGATTTGCTGGATATCCACTGTTGAAAAGAAGATCAAACAACAGGTAACAAAAATTATTTACCAGATCTGCTAGCTTAGGATTATTTAACTTTTTTATCTTAAGGTTTTAAAAAAAGAAATGAAAATGTTACGCAAAAGTTTCATATTATAATTCATTGTTTTTATGATTAGAAATAAAACACAGTTTATTTTCTAATGATAATCGAGTCTCTTCCTCTTCAAATTTTGTTTATTTTTATATTTAATATTTCTGAATTTCCAATATCCCTCAAAGAAATATTCTCGGTGGTGTATAATGAAGTATCAAAATATTAAACAGAATGTAAAAAATAAAGTGTAAAAATTTAAAATTTATTTTAAAAAATTAAGGAGGCAACAACTTGTTAAAAATTAATTGACAAAAGCAAAGGATGGGTGCTCAAGGAACCAATCAACCCCCCTGCATGCTCCTTTAGATTCCCCATGCAGGGCCACAGAACCATGTTTTAACTACTTTTTCAAAAGGGCAGGAATATGGGGCCTGTCTCACCTCTGGGAGACATAGGTCACTAAAGCCATGTATCTATCTCCTGAATATATAGTGAAATATGGGCACTTTTCATTCATTAATTGCCATCATGCTTCCAGATTCAATTCAAGACTCAGGCCATGGCACAAAGGCAACCCAGTTAGATAAGCAATAAGAGTCCTTTTATTATCTCCAACTTTGCCCCCAATATCCAAGTTACCTTTGGGCTGCAGAAAAACTCTCTTAGGAACAGCCTTTGACTGTAGAAAATTCAGTCCAAAACAAGGTACAAACAAAATGTAACTTAAAATCCAAACAAACCAAACTGAAGTAATTAGTTTGGTAGGGCAGGAGCAGGAATTTCAAACTTGAAAACACAGCAAAACTCACACAGTTGGGAAAATGCCAGGAACACAGATAAGCCACGACAAGATAAAGTCACATTTGCTCCCAACAACTTGCTGCACACAGCTTGTCTTTTTTATACACTGTTTCCAGCTGCAGCTAATAAAGGGAATCAGGGCCCTTTCCTCCCCGTAAGCCACGCAACCCACGTTGCTCTCTTCTCCGTTCCTCCCTGCATGCCCTAAAATGAAGAGGGGGTGGTCTTCCTCTGAATTTGCTCTCCCTTGTTCTACCTCTTCCCTGCTCTGCCCAGTCGGAATTTGCCCTTCTCCAGTTTCTTCCACAGCCAACTCCCACTCCCTGTCAGCTGTTCAGATTCCGAGCCAGAGTCAGACAGGGGCATGACAGTCTGGTAGTTATTTATAAACTTCCTCATGTGGCTGGATTGCTTGCAGGACTATCTCCCCCCCTCCCCCAGTTGTATCTACCTGTATGTTACAAGAAATATTTATGTTACAATGGCAAAAGTGACTGGGATTGTCATCACTAAGGAAATGCAGTCATAAAGCTCGAAGTCACACGATTGCATCACTTAGTGACGCAAAAAATAGCCGTCCTGGTTAACATCATAACCCCAAGACCAGTTTTATAATAAATTTCACCTTGTTTTTAATCACTGTTGGCCACTCAGAATCATGTATACATTTGAGATGGAGAAGGTTTCATATCGAATGAATGAATGAATGAATGAATGAACACTATTTCCCTGAGACCTTCTCTCCTTCTCTGGCTGCTCTCCTCTGACCAAATTTATATAATTAGAATAGCAATAGCAGACTTATTTACTGCTCCATAGTGCTTTATAGCACTTTGTGAGCAGTTTACAATGTAAACCTCATCCTTCTAAGTTTGGTAAAATAAGGACCCAGAATATTGGCAGCAATATGCTGATGTTGCTCCTAATAATCTGGGTCCTCATTTTACCAACCTCAGAAGGATGAGGGGCTGAGTCAACCTCAAGCCCTGTCAGAATCAAACTCAGTCTATGGGCAAAATTAACTTGCAAAACTGCATTCTAATCACTGAGCCACCAGGGCTCCAAGATAAAATGTATGGTTATGCAAATATTATAATAAGCTATAGAGTGGTTAATCCCCTGTTCATTTAGAGCAGTCTGAATTTTTGTAATTGCACAAATGGCATACTGAAATATGGTATACCAGAAAGCTAATTCTGAGGTTCCTATTACAGGCAATTTAGAAGTATCTAAAGTCATTTGGGTCATAATCTGAAGAAATCACTTCCAGAATAAGGTTTGAGATGCCATGATAACAGTCTCATCATTCTAATCATTCTAATCCCTCGTTATCTCCCGCCTAGACTATGCCAATGCTCTCTACATGGGGCTCCCCTTGAAGAGCACCTGAAGGCTCCAACTGGTGCAGTGTGGCCGCATGGGTGGTTTTGGGGGCTTCTCGGAGTATTCATGTTACACCATTCTTGCGCGAGCTGCATTGGCTCCCGGTGGTCTTTCAGCTGTGTTTCAAGGTGTTAGTTACCATCTTTAAAGCGCTCCATGGCTTGGGACCTGGGTATTTACGGGACCGCCTACTGCCACCATCAACCTCTCGTCGACCAGTGCGCTCCCATAGAGTGGGTCTCCTCAGGGTGCTGCCGGCTGGACGGCTGGCGACCCCGAGGATGAGGGCCTTCTCTTTGGGGGCAACCTCCCTCTGGAACAAATTACCCCCGGAGATAAGGATCATCCTTGATCTTCTAACCTTCCGGCGCGCGTTGAAAACTTATTTATTTCATCAAGCTGGTCTGGCCTAGGGTTTTATGGAGTTTTAAATTCAGTTTTAATTGGTTTTAGTCCTTATTTTTAAACCCTTGTCTCGTTTTTATTATTCAACCACCTAATATTATTGTATTTTTAAATGACTGTACACTGCCCCGAGTCCCGCAGGGAGAGGGGGCAGTATATAAATCTTGCAAATAAATAAATAAATAAATAAATAAATAAATAAATAAATAAATAAATAAATAAATAAATAATATTATGCCAGAGGCATAGGGAATTCCTATTATAGATAAGAAGCTTACGCCTACAAAGTTTTCAAAAGTTGAAAAGGGGCATTGGTCTTACCTGAACGCTTCTTCTCATGAGGGATGAAGGGAGAGTCTAGACTGGGTTATCTCTAGTCTTCTAGCTCTGCAGACCGAGTTGAAAAAACTGAGGACACACCTCCTGGTCACCGTCCCCAGTTCTGAATGACGTTGAAGCAAAATCAGCTGCTCCTTGCCTTCAAACAAACATCAAGGCGGGTCCTGCGAAAAAAAGAGGGTGACATCCCTTCCCCCTTCTGACCTGACAGACTACCGGGTGGGACTGGACTCTCCCTTCATCCCTCATGAGAAGAAGCGTTCAGGTAAGACCAACGCCCCTTCTCCATGGGGCTGAAGGGAGAGTCCAGACTGGGATCTACCAAATCTAGCTGACGGCAGTCCTATGGGAGGGAACTGGAGAGGTCGGAGGTCTCCACTGCTGTATGAACTCCCTGCAGTACTCGCCTACCAAAAACAGCCTCAGCCGAGGCAAATGAATCAATCTTGTAATGCCTAATGAATGGGGTTAGCGACGACCAAGTCGCTGCCCTACAAATGTCCAGAATTGAAGCCTGAGTAGCCCAGGCAGCCGTAGTCGCAGCACTCCTGGTCGAGTGTGCAGTGATATTTCCGGGAACCGGAAGACTCTGTGCCTCAAAGGCTTTGGCTATACAAGTCCGAAGCCAACGACCTACTGTATAAGATGTTACTCTGCATCCCAGAGATGAAGGCTGAAAGGAAACAAACAGGGCCTCAGTCTTCCTATGGGAAGAAGTTCTCTTGATGTAAATACGGAGGGCCCTCCTAACATCCAAGGTATGCCATTTTCTCTCCAGTGTGTGGGAAGGCCCCGGACAGAAGTTAGGCAAAATTAACTCCTGTGAACAATGAAATAAAGAGTTCATCTTGGGCAGAAAGGAAGGGTCCAACCTCAAAACCACCCTGTCTGTGTGGAAAATGCATAAATCCTTTCTAATCGACAGGGCCGCCAACTCCGAAATGTGCCTAGCCGAGATAATGGCTACCAAAAAAGCCACCTTGTAAGACAGCAAGCTAAGGCTGACCTGCCGCAAGGGTTCCAATGGAAAAGATGTCAGGGCCTGCAATACCTTAGGTAAGTCCCAGGTGGGATAACGGTGGATAACTGGAGGCCTCAAATTCGAGGCCCCTCTAAGGAAAGCCTTAACTCTAGGATGTTGTGCCAGAGCAGCACATCCCCTAACCGAACTCACCGATGCCAAGGCTACCACCTGCCTCTTCAAGGTATTGGGGGAGAGACCTCTATCCAACCCATGCTGCAAATATTCTAAAACATCAGCGATAGAAACCTCAGTAGGATCCAGCTGATGACAAGCACACCACCTACAGAAAACCTTCCAAGTCGCATTGTATATTCTGACTGTGGAAGGTCTTCTGGCTGCCTGAATGGTCTGAATGATCTTAGGAGAAAAATTCTCCCACCTCAAGATCCCCCACTCAAGTGCCAGACGGTTAAATGAAACCAGGCTGGATCTGGATGTTCGATTGGACCCTGGCTGAGAGATATCCTGTGCAGGGGAATTCTCCAAGGCCTGGCAATTGACAGACCCACCAGATCGCGAACCAAGGTTGCCTGGACCAATAAGAGGCCACCAAGAGCACCTCCGCCCTCTCTATCAACACTTTCCTGATTGTCCCTGGAATCAGGGGAAGAGGAGGGAAGACATATAATAGACCCAGGGGCCACCTGCACCTGAGGGCATCGACCCCTTCTGCTCCCTGAACTGGGAACCGAGACAAGAACCTCAGAAGCTGAGCATTCTCTGGGGAAGCAAATAGGTCCATGAGCGGAAGACCGAATCGCCTCGTCATGTCCTGAAACAGGCTGGGATGAAGACGCCATTCCACCTGGTCCACCGAGGCCCTGCTCAGCCAATCTGCTCTCACATTGAATACCCCTGAAATATGCTCCGCTTGTAGGGACAAAAGGTTCCTCTCCACCCATCTGCACAAACGAGTTGCCTCCTGCATCAACGGTCTGGAGCGAGTGCCCCCCTGTCGATTTATGTGGGCCTTGGTAGCCACATTGTCTGTGAAGAGAAGGACATGTTTCCCCACCACCTGCTCTCTTAGATCTTTTAGCGCTAGACGGGTCGCCCTGAGCTCTAGCCAACTGATATTGTGAGCAAGCTCCTCTCGGGACCACATCCTCTGGGTCACCAGAACTCCCAAGTTCTGAGCCCCCCAGCCAGACAGACTGGCATCTATTGTTATGGTAATTCTCTGAGGCTCCTTGAATAGGCAACCCTGATTCATGGCCTCGGACTGCCACCAACGAAGAGAATGACGGACTGGCAGGGGAATGCGAATTGTCTCTGACAAGTCGCCCTTGTTCAACCTCTGATAAGGTAGCAGAAACCACTGGAGAGGACGAGCATGAAATCTGGCCCAAGGAACAATCCCGAGGCACGATATCATCTTGCCGAGGAGTTGAGACAGCAAGATGATCGGTGCCTTTCTGGTAGACAGGATCAGAGAACATACTTCCCTGATACGATCTCGACATTCCTGAGAGAGGAAAACCTGCCCAGTCAAGGTGTCTATGATCGCCCCCAAATGCAGAACCCGATTCGACGGTACTAGGTGACATTTTTGCAGGTTTATTGAGAAACCGTGCTCTCGAAGAATCCTGATAGCTGAAACCAAATCCTCCTCCGCCTGATGACGGGAAGAGGATGCTATCAGGATATTGTACAAATAGCACTGGATCCTTATGGGCAAGGCCCTGAGGGAAGCTGCTACTACCGCCAGAAGCTTGATAAAGGTGCGAGGGGCCGATGACAGCCCAAAGGGAAGAGCCCTGTACTGGAAATGATGGCCACCATAGGAAAACCTCAGAAACTGACGGTGTTTGGGGTGAATGGGCAAAGGTAGGCTTCTGTTAAATCTGTTGAGGCCACAAAATCTCCCTCCCGCAGACCTTGAAGAATGGAGTGGAGGGAGTGCATTTTGAACCTGCGATAAACTAGGTGTCTGTTGAGCCTTCTGAGTTGAGAATTGCCCTCCATCCCCCTGAGGCCTTCGGAATCACGAATAAAATTGAATAGAAACCCTGTCTTTCCTGATCCACTGGAACCGGCTGTATGGCCCGAATCTCCAAAAGATGACGGATTGCCGATTCCATGAGATCCCTCTTGGCCAGAACCTTGGAGACTGGACAGCAGAGAAAGACCTTGGGGGGGGGGAAGGAACTCTAGGGAGAGATGTGATCTTAAAGTGGACAGGACCCAAACGTCTGTAGTGATCCGCTCCCACCTTTGCCAGAACAGACCCAGATGTCCCCCTATGGGAACTGTGGGTTGGGCGTCATTTGTTGCATCTAAAAGATCTATTGGAACCTCTAAAAGCCCTCCTGCCCTCCTGCCTCTGTCGCCTTCTGGCTGAGGAGGCCATCAGCCTGTGATAATGATCTCTGGAAAAAGGGCCTAGATTGACGGGAAAAGCCTGCCCCAGATTCTCTCTGCCTGAAGGAGGGCTTCCTATAATAAGGTGAAGCCCCGGAATCAAAGTGCCTTCCCTGAGAAGGAAGGATCTTTCTTTTGTCCCTGGTCTCCATTAAAAATGGGTCCAAAGCCTCTCCAAAAAGCTTCTCTCCTTTAAAAGGAGCAGATGCCAGCTTCCATTTGGTCCTGCCATCCATCTGCCAATTTCTCAACCAGAGAAGCCGACGAGCAGAGATGGAAGAAGCCATGGCTCGGGATGCGAATTTGGCCGAGGTCAAGGTGGCATCAGCAGTCAATTGAGCCGCAGCTATAATCTTATTCAGGCCTTGATGTAGTCTGAGATCCTCAGATCGGATTCTCCCCTGAAGCTGTTTCAGCCACCTCAACGATGCCTGGGTGAAGAAAGAGGCAGTAGTTGATGCTCTGATAGCCCAGGCGTTGGCCTGATGAACTCTCCGGAGCGCCAGCTCCTCTTTCTGATCTTCTGCCTTCAAGACGTCTTCCTCATCAGGAGGGACAACAGAAGATGAGGCTAAGGCTACCACTGGGCCATCTACCTTTGGCACCTCCATAGTGTCCAAAAGGACCTTGTCTACATTAAATAGTCTCAGATCCAGTGGGGCGGATATACAATCCCGGGTTCTCCCACTGCTTCTTTATCAAGTCCAGAAACATCTGGGGCACAGGTACAGCATCCACCACAGATGTCTTTTCTGTAAATAGGAAGTCCTCCTGATCATCCCCTTCCATGGGAAGATCTTGAGTTACCGTGTCCTTTTGAAGATTAGCAGTAGCCTTGGCCTTAACCAGTAGAGTCTTGAAAAGAGTTGGCTGGAAAAGACCTTTAAAGGGAGAGGAACCGACAACCTCCGACTCAGCACCTGAAAAGTCCCTGTCTGGAGGAAGATCCCTCTCTGATCCATAAAATAGGCATTGGTTCTTACCTGATACGCTGGTCCTCTTCAAGCTGCAAGGAGCATCCAAATGAGTGGGTTGGTTCAGTCTTCCTTCTGATAGGCTGAGCTTAAACTTCGGAATGCTCCTCCTCCTCCACGGGACTTCTCCCTAGCGTTCCCTAGTTTTGGCGAAGATCGCAGTAGAAAGCAGGTGACACTTCCGAAGAACTACTACATCATCTTGGTCAAAAAACAGAACTCCCCCAGACGGAAGGAAAAAGAAACAGACAGCAATAACAAAGTAGGGTAGGGTTGGATGCTCCTTGCAGCTCCAAGAGAACCGGCATATCAGGTAAGAACCAATGCCTATTCTCCTACGAGCTACTCGAAGCATCCAAATGAGACATACCAAAGCTTGGCCTGCACTACGGGTGGGATGCTGTCTGGATCTGGAGTCTGTCCCTGTCCTGGTCAACTCCTTGTAGCACCCTCCTACCAAAAGCAGCATCCACTGATGCAAAGACATCAACCTTATAATGCCTGATAAAAGGAGAAGGAGACGCCCATGTAGCGGCCCGACAAATGTCCGTGATGGGAGCTTGAGTGGCCCAAGCCTCTGTGGTTGCTGCACTGTGTGTGGAGTGAGCTGTGATGCCCCTGAGTACTGCTAGGGCCTGGGCTTCATAAGCTTTGGCAATGGTTGCGCGCAACCAATGACCAATGGTGGGTGAAGATGCTTTAGTACCCTGACTGTGAGGCAGAAAAACAACAAACAAGGCTTTGGTCCTTCTAAAGGAAGCCGTGCGATGGATGTAGATTTTAAAGCACCTCGGACATCCAGCTTATGCCACTGGTGTTCCAACCCCCGGGAAGGGTGAGGCAGAAATTGGGTAACACTAACTCCTGTGCCCTATGAAAGGCAGAATTAATCTTTGGAATAAACGTAGGATCTGGTTGGAGAACAACCTTATCTGCATGAAAAACACAAAGGTTGGTCCTGACCGACAGGGAAGCCAACTCGGAAATGCGCCGAGCTGAAGTTATGGCCACTAAGAAAACTACCTTATATGTAAGGAATAGTAGGGATGTGGAACGTATCGGCTCGAAAGGAGGCTTGGTAAGAGCTAAAAGCACTTTATTCAGATCCCAGGTAGGATAACGATGAACCGGAGGCGGTCGTAAATTAGTGGCACCTCTAAGAAAAGTGCGAATAAGGGGATGATGAGAAAGAGATGGAAAAACCTCATGATCAATAACAGAAGACAAGGCGGAAACTTGTCTCCTCAGAGTATTTGGTGAAAGCCCCCTATCAAGGCCATCTTGCAAAAAATCTAAAATTCTAAAATTTAAATCTAAAAATCTAAAATTTGAGCAATCGAAGGAGATCGAGGTTCAAATTTGGAACACCATTTTGCAAATATGGACCAAGTGGCGTTATAAATGCGAGTAGTTGAGGGGCACCTCGCAGCTTGGATGGTAGAAATAACTCTATTGGACAGTTTCTTGTTGATTAAATGCGACCGCTCAACCTCCAGACGGTCAATTGGAACCATTGAGGTTCGGGTGTTGTAGAGGATCCTGGGTTAGAACAATCTTGTCCGGAGGGATCCTCCATGGTTTGAACACCGAGAGACAACAAAGGTCCGCGAACCAAGGCCGTCGGGGCCAGTAGGGAGCTACCAGAATCAGTTCCGCCTGTTCCTCTAGCATCTTCCCTATGACCCGAGGAATCAAAGGAAGAGGGTTCCCCTCGCGTACAAGAGCCCTGGGGGCCACGGGCAGCGAAGAGCGTTGAAATTCTCCGTTCCCTGATAGAGGTATCTGGACACGAACCTCGGAAGTTGGGTGTTGAAGAGAGGGGATGCGAAGAGATCGACCACTGGAAGACCAAATCTCGTGACTGCCTCTTGAAAGAGCAACGGATGAAGACACCACTCCGTCTGATTTACTGTGGCCCGGCTGAGCCAATCTGCCTGGGTGTTGCAGATTCCTGAGATGTGTTCTGCCCTGATGGAGAGTAAATTGGTCTCTGTCCAACGACAGAGACATTCCGCCTTCTTCATGAGATGTTGTGACTGGGTGCCCCCTCGTTTGTTTACGTGCGCCTTGGCGGCTGTATTGTCTGTGAGAACTAAGATATGCTGGTTGCGTACCTGCGGTAGAAAAGAACGAAGGGCCAGGTGGATAGCCCGAAGTTCCAGCCAATTGATATTGTGAGACTGTTCTCTTGCTGACCAGCGGCCCTGAGCTGTGGAGAATTGAAGATGAGCACCCCATCCCAGCAGGCTGGCGTCAGTGGTGATGGTGAGTCTGTTGGGCTCCTTGAAGAGACAACCCTTGTTTGTTGTTGGCCTGGACCACCAGAGAAGTGAGGTGAGTACCTGTGTTAGAATCTTGACCTTGTGACAGGAGTTGCTTAGACCGGAACGTTGGAACGGCAGAAGGAACCACTGAAGGGATCTGGAATGAAGACGAGCCCAAGGAATAATAGAAATACATGAGATCATCTTACCGAGAAGAATAGAAAGATCCACAAGAGAAACTTTATTTTGCGACCTGATCTGCTGCACTAGTTGTTGTATACTTTTATGTCTTTCCTTGGAAAGGTAAACCTTGCCTACCCGTGTATCAATGGCTCCTAAATGTAGCAAACTGGTAGAAGGGGTTAATTGGCTTTTATCCCGGTTAATTGAGAAGCCATGTGCCCGTAAAATGCATAGAGTTGTCTGGGTATCGTGGACAGCTTGTGTAGAGGATGATGACAAAATTAGAATGTCATCTAGGTAACAGTGCAGTCTGATCGGAAGACCGTGGATGTGAGCAGCCAGAGCAGCGACGACCTTGGTGAAAACACAGGGAGCAGAAGCTAATCTGAAGGGGAGGGCCCAATATTCAAAATGTTAATTATTATAGCAGAACCTTAAAAACTTACGATGTGATGGTCTGATCGGAATATGCAAGTAAGCCTCCGTCAGATCAACGGAGGTGAGAAAGTCTCCCTCCCTGATACTGGAAAGAGTGGATTGTAAGGTGTGCATTTTGAATCTGCGGTAGACTAAAAATTTATTGAGGTGCTTCAGGTCCAAGATCGCTCTCCACCCTCCTGAACTTTTTTGGACTAAAAAGAGAAGAGAATAAAAACCACGCCCCTTTTGGTCCTCGGTAACCGGTTGAATGGCCCGTATGCTTAAAAGATGCTGGATAGCTGCCTCCATAAGGTTATGCTTGACCGAATTTTTGGAGACAGGGGATACCATGAAAAAATTGGATGGGATGGATTGAAATTCTAGTGTTAAGCCAAACCTTACAGTGTCTCGGACCCAGGCATCAGATGTGGAAAAGTCCCAGCGATCCGCATAGAACTTGAAACAGCCCCCTATGGAATGAGGCTCCACGTGGTTAGCGTGGGCACCTGAAAGATCTGCTGCCGGAGATTCTAAAGGACCTTCTGGGTTGGCCGCCCCTCCGGTATCTATCCCCGGGATCTGACCTATCTGAGGTCTGTCCCGGGCGGAAAAATTGGGATTTATGCGCTCGAGACAGAAAGGAGCTCTGGAAGTATGGCCGAAAGGAGCTCCTCCGAAAGGACTGGGGGTACCTTGGGTCAGATTTTCGAAAAAAGAGAAGGTAGTATCTTTTTCTTGTTCCGGGTTTCAATGAGAAGTGGATCTAAGGAGGGACCAAAAAGTCTATCACTCAGGAGAGGAGCTGAAGCGAGTTTGGATTTGTGTTTGATGTCCGCCTGCCAATGTTTGAGCCAAAGAAGACATCTTGTGGAGAGATGGGATGCTATAGCCCTGGTGGAGAACTTGACCGAATGAAAGGTCGCATCGGCCAAGAATTCTGCAGCCGCTGTAAGCTTAGCTATGTCTTGGTGGGCCCTAATATTAGAGCTGGGGATGTGTTCTCGAAGCTGCTTTAGCCATCTAAGTGAAGCCCGGTTAAAAAAGGAAGCAGCCGTGGCTGCTCTGATGGCCCAGGCATCTGAGTGATGGGCTTTGCGTAGGGCTATTTCAGCCTTTTTATCCTCAGGCCTTAAGGCCTCAAGCGACTCACTGGGAATCGAAGAAGAAGAGGCGAGCCCAACTATGGGATCATTGACCTCTGGGGCGTTTAACAAATTGAGGTACTCTGGAGCCATGTTAAAGAACCTCCTATCATAACCCGTAGGAGCCAGGCATGTTGCAGGGGAACGGAACTGTTTCTGAACTAGGTCCATAAACATGTGAGGGATTGGTATCACCTCAGCTTGAACTGTGGGCTGATTAAAAAAGAGATCTTGAGGGCCCTCCTCTGCAGAAGACATGGGGGGATCTGTCAATGCCTGCCGTGTTTTTTGCTTTAAACAGGAGAGATTTAAATAGTTGTGACTGAAACAAGCCAGTAAAAACAGGTTGATTAGGGGAGAGCCCCTTGTCTTCAGACATCCCTCCCTCTAAAAGATCCGGTTCAGATAACGAATGTTCGGAATCGTGAAGGGATTCTAGATCACTTTGTTCTAAGTGTTGCATTTGAAACAGTTCCTCAGCCTCCATGTCTAGATTCCCCCCCTGTGGATCCTGCATAGGAATATCCTCAGAAGGGATTACCTGATCAGCGTGGTGTTCCGACCTGACTAGAGACTGAAGCGACTGGGTCTCAGGGTCAACAGGGGCAGGTTGATGCCGGGTCATGACCGCATGCTGTAAGCCGGCAGCGATCCCCTGCCTGATCGCCACCTCCATCTATGTTTGCATTTGAGCAGGGATCTCCTCAGGTAAGGAAGAGTCCTGGCGAAGCCCCGCCGCAGCCGGAGTGAAGGTGGCTTCAGGAGGCTGCCTAGAGGTTGGCAGGTCAGATAGCTGAGTCTGTTGTCCCACTGAACCACGGCTATGCCTGGATGAAAGAGAAATATCTGGGGGGGGGGAACATACAGTTGAGGAGGGGCCTGGAGTAGATGGGGAAGGTTGATGAAGAGGCCTTTGTACTTCTCGTGTACATTTATCTATTTGCTTCTCTAAGGCCCTATGGCGCCTTCTTGCATCATGTTAGAAGCTTTGGAGATACCCCCCACATTTTTGATTTGGATTTGCCTTGAGAGGTAGAAGGCTGAGAACCGCTACCCTCTGCCATAATAAGTCTGTATAAATACAATTGCTGATATCTAGGCAAATATGACGGTTGGCACGCCCAGGGACCTGACCCAGCAAGGGAAGGGAGCCCTGATAATAGTATATTCCCCTTGTTTAATCAGTTTTGAGGAGATGCTTAACTGTTAATTGATATTGTCAATGAAACTATGCAATCACTAATCAGCCAGATTAAGAACGCTGACCGGGCCTTGTGGAAAAGGAAGAGCCCACAACAGCGTTATGGACAGGCTGACTCAGGCCCTAGGTGCTCGCTGTTGTGCTGCTGGGAAGGACTATGAGTGTTAGCTAACAGATAGTACTAAAAATTGAGAAGAACAAAATCTACAGGTTTGGGACTCCTGCCTTGCAGGGAAAATTTACAGTCAAGAGAGCAAAATTTACAGTCAAGAACAGAGAGCAATATTATCAGCCACGTGGCCATGCGGTCTCCTGCACCCAAAATGGCGGCCGACCGAATTTGGCACTCGTGCGCCACCAGCAGCAACGGTCCTGTCCCATAATGGAGGACCTCTATTCCTTGTGAAAACGAAATGACAAGGAAGAGAATAGGAGGGAGAACGATTGCGCTCCACCCCTCTGAAGAGAAAACGGCATTCGGGGGAATCTTTCAAACAAATCGGCTTGCCACGCGGTTAGAGCATGGCGCGATCGAACGGCGGGGGGGAGCGGCGGGGGGGCTAGAAAAACAATGTTCCCAGGGACCTCTGCTTAAAAAGGGGGCGCAGCAGGCGTTTCCCAATCAAAGGAAGAATCCCGAATCTTCCTAAGGGAGAATTGAGGGATCGGTGCTCTCTATGCCCAATAAAAAGAAAAAATAATATTAACAAAGGCAAACCGAAATCCAAAATGGAAGAAGAAAAAAAAAACCCAAAGGTTAAATAAAAAGGCACTGAAGGAATAAGAAAGGAGATAAATGAGAATTGGGGAAATTAAAGAATTCACCTGCTTCGACCAGAGTAACACAAAGACAATCTATTCAGATGCGGCTGAGCTAAAACTGGGGAACGCTAGAGAGGAGTCCCGTGGAGGAGGAGGAGCGTTCCAAAGTTTAAGCTCAGCCTATCAGAAGGAAGACTGAACCAACCCACTCATTTGGATGCTCTGAGCAGCTCGTAGAAGAATTGGCTGTACTCAGAAGGCGATGTTGAGCGTTCCCTGAATCGGGAAGGCTGATCCATCGTGGCCTGTCCTTGGTCTGGGAAATCACTTCTGGTATCATCAAGGCGAGCCAGCTGATGTAGGTGGCCGACCTCTGCCTGTAATTCTTGCCTTATAGTTTGAGAAATCCAAGCCCTCATGAGAGATGGTAGTTCTGGAATCTGGGTCTCCTCAGGCCGTAAACCTGCAACTGTAGGAGTAAAGGTAGCTGCAGGCACCTGTCTGGATCGGCTGGTGGTCTGAAAAGCAGACCCCTCCATCAAAAACCCCTGGGAAGGCTCAGAAAAGGTATGAGACACCTCAGCTTCAATTTGGAGGTTTCCTTGCAAATCCTGAGCACT
Source organism: Bungarus multicinctus (assembly GCA_023653725.1). NCBI lineage: Eukaryota > Metazoa > Chordata > Lepidosauria > Squamata > Elapidae > Bungarus > Bungarus multicinctus. The sequence continues at coordinate 43,286,247 of CM042840.1, forward strand.
TGAGCCCCCCGGAGACCACGCAGTCATGTGCTGCCTATCAGGCCGTTGTTCTGGCTGCCTGTCTTCTGGTGAAGCCAAAAAATGGGAGGCTGAGTCATCTAGCCTACTGGATTTAGCAGCCCTATCAAACTGTTTGTCTATGGCCTTCTGCCTACGCCTGGCCTGCCTATCCTCAGCCCTGGAGGATCTTCTGGGGGCTAAGACCCTAGTTCTGATCTTAACTGCTGCCTCCAGACTAGCAGATCTGGGCTTGGAGGAGCCCTTGGCAGCCTTCGCTGTGCCCATCTGAGGAAGTGATAAATCTAGATCAGCTTCCCTGTCAGCCATCTTGAATTTTCAAAAGCAACTGTCTCCAAAAATGGAACAATAAAACAGAAAAGAAAAATAAAACAAAAAAAAAGGAAAAAAGTTTTATTATTCCCGGCTTGAGCTGTTTGTTAAGCCACAGCCGCTGTCCAGCACTTCAGGAGGTAAAAACGACCCAAAATGGGAAGCTCAGTCCAGCTCTGTGATCCCCAAAAAACAGAGTCAGAAAAAAACTCTTGGCTGGACCTGAGCCCACCAAAAAGAAAAAATGGCTGATTCCCAGAATCGAAACAAGCCCTGAATGAGCAGAGGCTTGAGAGCCTGGAGCTGGCTGCACCTTAGATCCTGGCAGGCTTACGTAGCAATGCCACTGCCTCGGTGCCCTGCGGACTGATAGGGGTCCAGGAATAAATTCCTGATGGCCAAGACCCCTTCCAAGGGACAATCCTGGAGTTAAACTGCAAGATTGTCCCCAACGTAGCCGTCTCCGTTAAAAGAAGCGCAAAAAAGGTGCCTCGCGGTAAAGTGCTTCCTTCCTGAAAATGAAAGTGAAGCAAAAGCGGGAGAAAAGCGGTTCAGAAAAGCCGCAGACTCCCAACCCCAGCCCGGGCCACCCGGGCTCATAGGGTAGCCTGCAAATGGACACAAAAATTCCAAAAAAAACCAGTCCCCCAGGAAAAATAGTTTTTTAAAAAAATAGAAAAATTAAATTAAATTCAAGAAAAAAGAAAAAAAACGCGAAATGCAAAAGGCTAGCTGGAAACACTAGCTAACAAACTTGAACCTTGCAGAAAATAGCCTAGTCCAGGGGGTGAAATTCTTCAAAGAAGTGGTCTGAACACGCTGAGACTGAGTGAAGAACTGTGGACGGTGACCAGGAGGTGTGTCCTCAGTTTTTTCAACTCGGTCTGCAGAGCTAGAAGACTAGAGATAACCCAGTCTGGACTCTCTAGCCCCATGGAGAAACCAGTAAGATATCTATGAAGAAATGTCACTGCTCTATTATTATAACCTAATTAAGGAATTAATAAAGTAAATAAATGAACAAAAAAGCAAGGTAAAATTTAGCTTATTTATTAGTGACAAAGCCAAGTTAGCAACTGCCACAATGTTTTTGAAGATTTCTTTGTTATCTGCCTTAGACATATTCTGGATACATTATTGTTTTCCTCCTTTTTCAAGGTAAGGGCATTTATCCTCCATCCATCATCTGACACTATAGTGACTGACAGCTTATTCTTATATTAGCTTAAGAAACATCCTAGTGTCAGGTTACATTTCTGATAACTTAATTAATCTAATGTTGCTGGGAAGAAATAAGAACTGACAATGTTTTGAAAGCTGCACTAAATTTTAAAAGACTTCAGAGAAACTTTTTTCCCTTAATGTTTTTCGGTACAATCAAAATAAAAGTGTTTCTTCAAAACTAAGTATCTTTGTTGCATGAAACTTATTTTTGACAAAAAGCTTAACAGAAAAGTCAATTTTATAGCATGTTTTAATGTATTAAGAACATCAACTCTTTGTTTTATTTTACAAATTGCAATATTGTATAACTTCTTTTGCCAAATATGTCTTGAAATAAATTTTCCTATAAATTGATTTTATATTAAAAAGAAACTATTAAAGGAATAGAAATGGATAGGAATTTCTTTTATAAGAAATTTATTATTAGCACTGTTATACTGGTAAATCTAGTTTGAACATTGTCTAATATTCTTTTCTATCACAATAATTCATATAGCTTATTTTGGCAAGAACGTTAAAATCTGAATGCATTCCAATATTTAATTACAAATGCATCCAGCTGTCCTGTGGCCTCTTCCTGATTTTTTGGGGTTCTAAAATCAATCTTCCTGTTGATGAATAAATCATTATCTCAAGAGGGGAGCTGGAATTCTTTTTTTTACATGAGTCAGTCTAATACACACTAAAACTCTCAGAATTTTTAACCAATTAGCCATGCTGGCTGGGCTTTAGAAAGCTATCATCCACCATCTGGAAGATAACACACTAACTATTGCTAGTATAAAGCATATAAGTGAATTATTGCCTAAATTTCAGAAAGCTCACCTGCACAACAGCTGTAACATACTGATCCCATACAAAGCCTGTTACAGTATTAGATTAAATCACTATTTATAACAGCATTAACATAATGTAGGATACTAAATATAGAACAGAGGTAGTTTGGCTTGATCAGATATGACTTTATCCAAGGTCACTTCAGAAAATTTACAAAGTGTATTAGGTTACTAAGGTGATTAACACTGAGATTTTAAAAAAATTAATATTCACTACACTTACATAAATTGCACACCATACACACGACCATTTCAAGTCAACTGGTTTTTTATATTTACAGAACCAAAAAACAGTATAGTTACTAATTTCCAATACAATAAATGCAAATGTATAAAATTCATGATTTTTTAAAAATAACACTAAAGACATTCTTATGCTAACAATGAATTCTCTCATGCAAATGATTTTTGTTTCCATTTCATTATTGCTATATGTATTTGAGTCTATGTATATTTTTGGCAAAAGTATGTGAAATAAGGTACAATAGTTACTTCAAAATAATAGTTTTAAATTATCGGTACTATTAAATTCAAACTTATATGATAAAAAATAAAGTAAAATCCAAGCTAACTACCTCTTCCCTATTATATATGCTTTGAAATTATACTATATATGCTGGCACAAGTCATTTTTCTCAAGGTTCTTTCAGGAGCCCCATTTTTAATATAAGTAAATGCTCATTCACTCCAAAAAATTTCAGCTGAACCCTTTATGCAAATTATTTTAAATACCACAATCCTAGTTTAAAATGTTTGACTAAACATATTTTACATAATAAAAGATTTCAATTGCACTGACTCCTTCAACTATGATATGATCTTGTCTAAATAGTTATCTAATCAAGTTGTTTAATTTTTCCCACAGATAACAAATCAAAAAAGGAAAGGTTAAAAAGACAGTGAAAAGCATGGAGATAGTATATCTATATTACTACTCTAATTTTAATTGCATGTATGCAGAAAGTGCAGAGTATTGATATGGCTCACTGTATCTTCCTTAAACAGTTTATTGCAGGGGTGTGTTGTTAATTTGCCTCCTCGTGATGCACCCGGGATAGTATTGTGAACCAAACGACTAGCAACAACTGGCAGCCAGACTACATTGAAGAATTGGAAGTTAACAACAGTTGCCAGCCAGACATCTTTGTAGAACTCCTGGCTCTCTAAATACATGGTAACGGATACAAGATAGATTGGGTCCAACAGGACATATTGAGGTTCATTTCCAGTGTGGCTTAAAAACCACAGCTGTGTTCATCGACCTTACTGCAGCATACGATAGCCCTCAGAGTGACTGTGGTGCTCCTTGACAAAATACATTGTGTCCGAATGTCCATCAAGAGCTTACACCAGCCCAATGTGTGATAAATCCATGTATTTGCTATACACTAAATAAATAAATAATAGTTTACTGCAACTCAATTAACAAAATAGTATTAAAATCTAGGCTTATTGTGTGGAGCTCAATAGTATAAGTCTTGCATTGCACTGAAACATATTATATAATATAGCATTGTGCCACCACTGGGGGCACCAGTATTTTTGTGTAGACTGAAATAGCCAACCAATGGGAGAGAAGAATAAGACAAGCAAGCTTTTCATAATCCTTTTAATTCCTCTGGATAAGAAAGTTGAAAAGCTCACTCAGGTTTCTTGTTCAAGTAAGTTTGCCCTCTGTGTAACATTCTCTTCTGGAAACTGATTACTAGCCAAGAACTTTCAACTCTGTCCTTCATTTCCAGTCATATCACTCTGAAATGGAGAACTACTTAAGAGAACTCTTCAGCTGTGGTGTTACTGTTGCTGCCAGCTGCATAAAAGTTCACTTCTATTTTCTAAAGTAGATTATATATTATGAGGGCATGGCAAAACCAAATTTTTGGTTGAAATACAAATGTCTTATTAATATTATGCAATGAGCTCACTACACAGCCAGAAATTCCAAATAGTATTATAAATTATAGAACATAATTTTATTACAATTTTACAAATAGAGTACTAGGATTGCTCATTTATTTCATTTATTTGTAATTATGTTTGAAAAATACGTTAATATTTACTTTCTAATTCTTCTTTCTCAAAGTTTGTGTTGATAGTAGAACTGATTTTGCCTGTATCCACAACAGCTTCTTCATCATGACCCTAAAACAAATAAAAAATTAAAATGTTCATATTAAATAAACATTTTCTCTTTGATGCCATTATTATTTCTGATGCATTTCTCAGATAAACAATATTAAGCTATTGGGTTTTATGATTATATATAATTAACTTATAATTGAACTTATCAATATTTATGATAGTACATATGTTTTTAGTAAAACAGTCAATTAGGTCATTTTCCTGCTAAACTGAGCAAACATAGAACTTAATGATTTATATCAAGGTAACAAATAACAAATAATAATATCTATAGTGCTATAGATTCTTGAAATGTTACAAAAGTCAAATTGTTGATAATTTATGTTCACAATACTTACATACTCATATTTTATCAAAGCTAAAGATTTTTAATGTCAGGACTCTACATCCATTTCTTTTCTCTCACACAAAAAGCATCTCACAAAAATGTGCTGATCTTTCATAATATATAAAATATAGATTTCTACAATACTGACTTTAACATTTCATGTACTCCCTTAGTTTTAAGAATATCTACTATTAGAAGATGGAGTTAAATCACCATTCTGGTCATTACTAAGTTGGAAGGCTAGGATTGATAGAATGCCCACAGAAATATGGCAAGCAACAGAAGTATCAATAAAGGTCCTAACTAAGCTGCATCAGCAAATCTGGAGAACAGTGGCTAACAGATTAGAAGAGGTCAATGTACAGTCCAATACCAAAAATGAGACAAAATAGTGGGTGCAAACTATTATACAGTATTCTTAATTTTACAGGCTAGTAAATAGATGCTTACCTCTGCAAGGTAAGCAGATTAGAGCCCTACATGGAAAAAGACATTTAAGCTGGCTTTACAAAATTGCTTCAACTCACTGTTATTATAGAACAGTTTTGCATAAATTAATTACTTTAGATCAGACCACAACATTTCAATAAAATTAAGATCCCACTCAATTATACCAAAACATAAAATCTGGCTATAAACACTCTTTTGTGGTTTTACTGATGTGTTAAGAATAATTGTACTGCATGATTCACGTTTAGGTAACTTTTAATTCATAAAGGATAACCTGACACTGTTCCTAGAATTTCTATTGTAATCCATTTGATTCTGCTACTTTTTAGCAGACTTGAGTCTACTGTAAGCACTGGACTTTTTCCCTTCAACCGAAAAGAACGAACTTCTGAAAGCTAGGTACTTCAAAATGAATTCTTTATTGAAAGGAAGTGATCCAGGTACTAGTCAAAGCAAAGTCTAAGATACCCCCAGGCATACAGGGACAGATAAAGGGAGTTAGAACCCTTCCCCTTATTCTGATGTGGATTTAGTCAACCAAAAAGACAACATGTTAACCCCCACCCCCCCTTTTCTGGGATCGTATCTTAGAAAAGTTTCTCAGGCAGTTCCTTTTAAAGCTGGAATTTTTATGATCTCTTCTCCTCTTGCTATCTTTCCAAGAGGTGACAAGGTTCCAGACATCTGGCTCCAGTCATATATCATGTGCAAGTTGTACAGATTCAATACAAGGCTTAAGATATTCAGATTACATCAAAAAGGATTACCTGTACTAACTCCCCCCCCCTTCTTCTTCCATTGAAGAATGGGAGATACACGGATCTGACATCTTTTTTTCAGAATAAGACATTGTCCTGTCCATCCATCTATCCATCCAATTTTGAAACTTCCCACTTCTCCCATAGGGGGAATCTGGGAGTTGTACAAATAAAATATTAAAGCATAAAAAACATTATATAAAAATTAAAAAAGAATGATTAAAATTCAACATTCTACCTAAACATTCTAAAAATTCTATTAATTTTTGTTCCCTGTACTGTTGAATTGCAGTTTGCAAAATCTTGTCAATTATCTTACTATTTAAGAAATATGCAGCCTCTTTAAAATGTTTCCATTCTACCTTTTTTATATCTTGTAGTATAAATATATGCTTATAAACACTTAATCATAAAAACAAAAATATATGATTTAAACAATATTTCATCAACCCTGTATCTCTTTTTAATCATGATTGGAAATCCGTGCACTGAACTGGCTGTAAAACTGGCATATAAATTACGAAGAGAAAGATAAACTTTTTACTGAAGCTTCAAGAGGAAAATATTGTATTAATAGATAATGTGGCTATTTCAAAATGTTTCATCAATGTATTTGTATAAAGGATACGACATTTCTTTAGAGACAGATGATCTACTGAGGATTACAGAAGAGCAAAGACAAATTATGAATAAATCTATAACAATAAGGAAAGTTTCTAAACCTATAAAAAGATTAAAGAGGAAAGGTCTGGACTAGATGAATTATCAAGTTTCTAGTGATGTTTTGAAAATGGACTTTTATAATCTCTATGAACTACAATGAATTATGTCTTACAGGATCAATGTGGGTTTTACCTAAGAGACAGCTCTGTTGGACATTTTGGAATATTTGGAACAACATACTAAAACAAGCTGCACTTTTTTCTTTTATTTTTATGTAGAAAAGGCCTTTGATAGTTTGAAATGGACTTTCATGTTTAAAGTTTCAGAAGATACAAATTTTAGAGAGAATATTATAAAATTAGTAAAATCAATTTATACTTCAAAGAAAGCGTAAATAATTGTTTATTAAGATTTGTTAAAAGGAACAAAACAAGGCTGTCCATTGTCCCTGTTTATTTTAGTTCTTAAAATACTGATCAGAGATTTAAGTCAGAATGAGAGGATTGTGGGAGTAAAGATTTTTATTTATTTATAAGTTAGAGCTTTTCAGATGAATTGGTGTTTGTTCTGAAAGATTATTTGGGATCTGAAATATTAATGGGTAAAATAAAAGAATTTGGTGTACTAGTAGTTTTTAAGATTAGTAAAGAGGAGACAGAAATGTTAATAAAAATATGAAAACAGAAGATCAAACAAAATTGATGAATAAATTGGGGTTTGAGAAGGTAAAATACTTGTTGGTGTCAGTATGATAAATATAAATTGTATTTTATTTCAAAATAATTACGTTAAGGCAATGAACTTAAAAAAAATAAGATGGGAGAAAACACACTTGTCATTCCTTGGGAGAATTTTTATGATTAAGATGAATAGTTTTACACATGCATTATTTCAAAGTGAAAAATGATGCACCATTTAAGCAATGGCAGAAGGATATAGATACATTTGTATGAAAAGACAACCCACCCCCCCACATTAAATATAAAGTATTACAGAAAGCAAAGAGAAGGATTGGATTTACATGATTTGAAATTATTTTTTACAATTTGTGTGAAAGAGTAGATGCTGCTGAGAAACAGAAGGATTTTGGAGTCAGAAGTATATATGTATATATACTTCTATATGTATGTATGTGTGTGTGTGTTATATCATGTTTCACCAAAAATAAATCCTACCCCCCAAACAAGCTCTAGTGAAGATCAATCATCAGCCTGGGAGGGAAGTGGGCATGGCCAGCACCAGAGGTGGCAAGGGTGTGGGGGCTTACAGTGTCTGGCAGCAGCCTCGGACTGTGCAGTACAAGTGAGTTGATTAATCTGTCCAAGCAGCAGGAAGACGCAAAGGTGAGGGAAGCAGGTGATCTAGATGCTCTCTGCAGGTTTCAGGAAAGCCAAGTATCGGTGGGCTGGAGCAGGTGGGTGACTGCAGGAGTTTTGTCTTTGCACAGTGGCAGCAGACATGAGGCAGAGTCATGTTGGGGAAGGCAGGTGATCCCAACACTCCACGCGGGCTGCAGACAAACAGAGGGGTTTGGACCAGCTCCCTGCGGCCATCTTCCCATTCAATCCCACCATCTCTCAAGCTTGCCTGCAACCTATGTGGCACGTCCAGATTGCATGCCTCCCCCCACACTTCTGCCTCCATCTACTGCCAATGCTGCCTGTCAGCCTTCAAGATTTTCTTCCTTTGCTTTGCATCTTTCAGCTGTCATAAATAATGGGGGGGGAGGGGGACATGATTATGGGAAGCAAGCTGGAGGTGCTATAAAACAGAACTGTATAAGTTGGGGAGGAAGTTTCTTGCTTAGGCTTCTATCTTTTTATTTATTTATTTATATATACTGCCCCCTCTCCTAAAGGCACTTGGGGCGGTGAACAGCCAGAATAAAAATACAGATATAAAACACATATACAATATTAAAAATTAAAAGAATTAAATATAATCGGCTCTACAAAGATTAAAACAAGGGGATTAAGAAAGATTAAAAACCAAATTAAAATTTAAAAACCCCTAGGCCAGACCGGCTTGCTGAAATAAATAAGTTTTCAGCGCACGACGGAAGGTCATGAGATCAGGGACGGTCCTCATCTCCGGGGGTAATACATTCCAGAGAGGGGGTGCCCCAATGAGAAGGCCCGCATCCTCGGGGTCGCCAGCCGCCCAGCCGGTGGCACCCCGAGGAGGCCGCCTCTATGGGAGCGTATCGGTCGGCGGGAGGCCGATAATGACAGGAGACGGTCTCGCAAATATCCTGGTCCCGAGCCATGGAGCACTTTAAAGATAATAACTAAGACCTTGAAGCGCACCCGGAAGGCCTTTGTGAGCCAATGCAGCTCACACAGAAGTGGCATAACATGTGAGCCCCGAGGAGCCCCCAACACCACACTCGCGGCTGCATTCTGCACCAGCTGGAGCCTCCGAATGCTCTTCAAAGGCAGCCCCATGTAGAGAGCGTTGGCATAGTCTAGGTGGGAGGTCACCGTGCGGAGGTGACCGTGCGAAACGCATCCCGATCCAGAAAGGGCCACAACTGGTAGATCCTATGGACCTGGCCAAAAGCCCCCCTGGCGACGGCCGCCATATGATCTTCCAATGACAGCCGCACATCCAGGAGGACACCCAGATTGCAGGCCCTCTCTGTGGGGGCAAGAGTTTCCCCCCCCCCACACAGCCAGCGATGGAACCAGCCGGGAAGCACAGCCACTCAGTCTTAGATGGGTTGAGCTGAAGCCTGTTCCGCCCCATCCAACACCGCACGGCCTCCAGACACCGGGTCATCACTTCGACGGCTTCATTGGGGTGGCCCGGGGTAGAGATGTACAGCTGAGTGTCATCAGCGTATTGATGGAACTCTACCCCAAAGCCATGGATGATCTGACCCAGCGGTTTCATATAAATGTTGAACAGAAGGGGCAAGAGCACTGACCCCTGAGGCATCCCGCAAACCAGCGGCCTCGGGGCCGACCTCTTCCCCCCTGCCAACACGAATTGCGAGCGATCAGAGAAGAAGGAGAAGAACCACCGCATAACAATGCCTCCCACTTCCAACCTCCCCAGCCGCCGCAATAAGATACTGTGGTCGACAGTATCGAAAGCCGCCGAGAAATCTAAGAGGACCAGGACAGAGGAATAACCTCTGTCATGGGCCCTCCAGAGATCATCCACCAATGCGACCAATGCCATCTCCGTGCTGTGTCCGGGCCTGAAGCCCGATTGGCGTGGATCCAAATAGACAGCTTCATCCAGGTGCTGGGGAAGCTGTCGTGCCACCACACTCTCAACAACCTTCGCCACAAAATGAAGGTTGGAGATGGGACGATAATTAGATAACAAGGTTGGGTCCAGGGATGGTTTCTTGAGGAGGGGTCTCACCACCGCTTCTTTCAAGGCGGCGGGCAGATATCCCTCACTCAAGGAAGCGTTAATAATACCCTGAAACCAACCTCGTGTCACCTCCCGGGTGGCCAACACCAGCCAGGAGGGACATGGGTCCAATAAACATGTGGTAGCATTCAGTCCCCGCAGGAACCTGTCCACGTCTTCGGGGGTCACAGGATGAAACTCCTCCCAAATGACTGCTTCAAATTCCATCCCCGACCCCCCACCCAGAGTTGCCCATTCGAAGTCCAACCCATCCCGGATCCGAGTGATTTTATCCACCAGGAAATTCGAAAAGTCCTCAGCCTGTCCCTGCAAAGGGTCCTCCCACGCTCCCCCTTCCAGGAGGGAGCGAGTCACTCTAAACAGGGCGGCTGGGCGGTTTCCTGCAGATGCAATAAGGGTGGAAAAGTAAGAGCGCTTTGCCACCCTTATCGCCACTAAATAGGTCTTAATATAAGACCGTAATAGTGTTCGGTCGGGTCCGGAGCGAGTAGTCCTCCAAATACTCTCCAGGCGTCTTTTCCGGTGCTTCATCTCCCTCAGCTCCCCGGAAAACCAAGGGGCCGAGTGAGAGTGGCGCCAGGTCAGAGGCCGCAAGGGCATGACCCGGTCCAGGGCCCCAGCTGCCACCCTATCCCAGGTGACAACCAGGTCCTCAACCGAGTCGTGTCTTCGAATGTCAGGACATGGCCCAAGCTCCAACAGGAACCTATCTGGATCCATCAGGCGCCTGGGGCGGTACCAATGTATTTGGCCTGCCTCCCTGCGATGGGGAGGAGTGGCCTGGAAGTCCAGCCTAAGGAGCGAATGATCTGACCATGACAAGGGCTCAACAAAAACGTCCCCAACACCAAGATCATCCTGCCACTGTCCAGAGACAAAAACCAGATCCAGGATGTGACCCCCAATGTGAGTGAGTTCCCTAATTAATTGGGTCAGGCCCAAGGCTGTTCATGGAAGCCAAGAACTCCTGAGCAATCCCCGAGGCCCCAGCAGCCGAAGGCAGGTTGAAATCCCCCATGACCATCAGCCTGGGGGTCTCAACCGCCAGGCTGGCTATGACCTCGAGGAGCTCAGGCAGAGCCAATGTCACATAGCAGGGAGCCAGGTATGTGATCAATAGGCCCATCTGAACCCCGGAACCACACTTTACAAAAAGGGACTCACATCCGGTCATCTGAGGAACAGTAGATTCCCTAGGTCCCAGATCCTCCTGAATAATTACCGCAACCCCCCCACCCCTCCCCTGGGCCCTCGGCCGATGAAAAACCTGAAACCCGGCTGGGCACATCTCTACTAGAGGGACACCCCCCTCCTGTCCCAGCCAGGTCTCGGTAATGCCAGCCAAGTCCACACACCCCTCCGTGACAAGATCGTAAACAAGGGGGGTTTATTCACTACGGACCTGGCATTGCATAGTATCAGCCGGAGGCCCGGGGCCCGATCATTCAAACAACTCAGGGAGCGAGACGTGACCTGGGGGCCGGAGCACACCACCGCTTGTAAACAGCAGGGGTGGGCTCCCATAACTTGATAAGACCCCCTGTCAACATCATACCTGCCTCTCCCACCGATCGTAGAGATGGCCTTTATCTTATGCTATGTGCAACCGCAACTCTTTATCAAAATATGTCAAAGTCAATGGACAGAGGCCTCATCACTACTTGGAGATGCCCACATGATGTGGTACACAACTTTTAATTGGATGAGCCAATTGAACTATTGGGGTGGAACCATTGCCATCACTTTGTATATGTGATTTACGTGCTCATTTTCTCAGATTCAGAATTCTTTTGTTGCTCCCACTTGACTTCCAGTAAAAGATATCTTTTCTCTAATTAATGGAGTCTAAGTATTTCTTTCTTGGATTTTGAATGGAGCACCACCTGACATTATTCTGAATCTAAGTTTACCAGCCCACCCGGAGAATTAACAAACTTTCTTCCGAGGGGATCTGAACACAATGTCTAATCCAGCCAGTGACCAAGAAGACCTGGGAGCGACTGGAGGACTAGATTCCCTGCTGTTAGAGGTGGCAAGGAAAGCCGACTTATTAGCAGAATTAAGTCTTGATGAAAAACCAGCTGTAAAACTCAAATGGTCCCTGGGAGTCGGCTGGAAAGATCCAGAGGAAAAGCCGCCTCCAGGAGTGACAACTAACGGTTGGCGTGGAAGAGAAGAGCCATGACAAGAGAAGGAAAAAAGGATTTTTTTTACTAACTCAAGCCTTGCATCTTCTAAATGAAGCTGTCGGAGAAACTCAAACTGATCAAAGGTATAAGGGGGAAGAGGGGGAGGCAGCCCCAACCATAAGAACCAGAGCAGACACCCCCATAAATCAACCTGGGCTGGTGCAACAGGCAGTAGCAGCCCAGGGCCCCCCAGTGGGGGGAGTAATTGCCAGAAGGCATAGAACTCCAAAGGTGCCTCCGCTGGAAGTAAAATATGGAGAAGATCCCAAGGAGTTAGGATTCTTCCTGGCACAAGTCTGAGCCATATTACAGAGGAATATTGGGACTTAAAGGAGGTATTCAGTGAGGCGGCCTCAGATGAGCTTCCCCCCATCACTCAACAAATTGCAGTATTGAAATTTTGCCAGGAGTGAAACTCCCAAAACCAAAATTGTACTTGATGACACTGCTGCGGTCATTCATTGATAAAAATTTGGAATGTGGTTTCATCCAACCTGCTAGAACCCGAGTAGCAGCTGCAGTTTTATTCCATGAGAAGAAAGATGGCTCTCTTCATTTGTGTGTGGATTACCGGAACCTCAACGCGATTTTGGTGGAGAACTTGTATCCCCTCCCCTTGATGAAGGATATGTTGGCCCATTTGGCCAAAGGGAAAATTTTCACGAAACTCAATCTGAGAGAAGTTTACTACCGAGTTCGAATTAAGGAAGGAGATGCATGGAAAACCGCTTTTAACTGCCCAATGGGGTGTTTCCAATTCAATGTTCTTCCATTTCGTCTACAGGGCCCCCCTGCAGTATTCATGCAAATGATAAATCAGGCTCTGCCCAAACATTTATACAAGGGGGTGCTGGTTTATCTTGATGATATTCTTATCTATACGGAGACTCGTGATGAACATGTGAAACTAGTGCGTTCAGTTCTGGAAAAACTTTGAAGTGTACGTGAAGTTATCCAAATGTGAATTCCACCAGGAGAAAATTGACTATTTAGGCTAACGCATATCACATGAGGGGATAGAAATGGACCTAGGGAAAATTTGCAAGTTTTGGAATGGGTCCCTCCCTGCACCAGGAAACAACTGCAAAGTTTCTTGCGATTTGCTAATTTTTACCATCAGTTTATCCCTGCTTTTGCGAAGATTGCACTGTCTATTACAAATCTCCTAAAAACGAAAGGGGAATCGAAACCAAAACCTAGTAAACCTCTGGAGTGGTCCATAGAGTGCCAAGCTGCTTTTGAGAAGCTGAAACAACTGTTTGCTGCTGAGCCAGTGGCTCAAGCACCCGGACATGGATGCCAATTTTGTAATCCAAGCCAATGTGAGTGACGTAGCAGTCGGGGTGGTGTTACTACAAGCAAACGAGATGGGGACTCTGCAACCATGTGCATATACTTCCCGTAAACTAATTGAGACTGAAAGAAGATGGGCCATCTGGGAAAAAGAAGCTTTTGCGGTTCGCTGGGCTCTGTTAACCTGAAGGCAGTTTCTAGAAGGGTCAAAACACCCTTTTGAGGTGTGGATGGATCATAAAAATTTGGAGGCTTTAAAAATGCCTCGGAAACTGTCTCCCAAGCAAGTTCGCTAGGCGCAGTACTTCAAACACTTTAATTTTTCATTGAAGTACATTCCGGGGGGGGGGGGGGGAATTTCATGGAGGATGCTTTATCTAGATTACCTCAATATAATAGTGCCCACCCAGAAGTGGTTCGGCCTATTGTCCCCACCAAATAGTTGGTGGCTCCAGTGGTTACCAGAACCCAGAAAAAGAAAGAGTTGAATTATCAAATGATTTATCTTCCCAATTAAAAGAAACTTGATGATTGGTTCCTTGCTCACTCAAATAACTGTACGTTAGAGCAGCTCCCTGTGGCCATCTTCCCATTCAATCCCACCATCTCTCAAGCCTGCCTGCAACCTATATGGCGCGTCCAGATTGCATGCCTCCCCCCATACTTCTGCCTCCATCTACTGCCATTGCTGCCTGTCAGCCTTCAAGATTTTCTTCCTTTGCTTTGCTTTCCTGTCATAAGTAATGGGGGGGAGGAGGGGGACATGATTATGAGAAGTGAGCTGGAGGTGTTACAAAACAGAACTGTATAAGTTGGGGGGGGAGATTCTTGCTTAGGCTTCTATCCTATGCTATGCACAGCTGCAACTTTTGTAATCCAAGCCAATGTGAGTGACGTAGCAGTCGGGGCGGTGTTACTACAAGCAAACGAGATGGGGACTCTGCAACCATGTGCATATATCAAAATATGTCAAGGTCAACGGATAGAGGCCTCATCACCACCTGGAGATGCCCACATGATGTGGTACACAACTTTTAATTGGATGAGCTAATTGAACTATTGGGGGTGGGAACATTGCCATCACTTTGTATATGTGATTTACGTGCTCATTTTCTCAGATTCAAAATTCTTTTGTTGCTACCACTTGATTTCCAGCAAAAGGTATCTTTTCTCTAATTAATGGAGTCTAAGTATTTTTTTTCTTGGATTTTGAATGGAGCACCAGCTGACATTGCCATGCAAAGATGAGTCTCCCATGGCCACCTGCCTTCTCCAGTCCAATGACTCTTGGCTTTTCCCTGGACATTGGGGTGCATCTGGATTCCCTCCTGCAGCTTTGCCGCTATTTGCTGCTTGGATAAGTAATCAACTCACCTTTACTGTGCAGTGTGCACAGCCCCAGAGTGTGGTGACCAACAAACTGGCAGGCTGTAGCATCTGCCAGGTAGTGACAGTCCCCTGGCACTCACTGCCTTTTGTGTGCATGCTGGAGATGGAGTGTCCAGCCATGCTGATCACCTAACATCGTGTTTAGCTTAGTTTGCGCCTGGACTCTCATGTCCCTGTTAGAATCTGACTCCGAGGGAGAAGAGGAATAACCAACAAGGTGTGGGAGTGTGGCTCCAGAGGTTGTGGAGGAAACTGGGGAAGGGCACAGGCCGGTTGAGCATTCAGAGGAAGACCCAGGCCCATCCCCTCTTCATCCTAGAGCACACAGGGAGGAGCGGATAAGGGAGAAATGTGAATGGCATGGTCTACAGGGGAGAAAAAGGGCCTTGATCCCCTTCATGGGCTGCAGCTGTGAGGACTGTTTAACAGGACAAACTGTGCATGGGCCAGTGCTGGAAGCAAAGCATGAAAATATTTCTAGTCTGTTCTTATCTGAATTCTGGCGTCCTTCCCAATGTGTGTATTTCGATACCTGTGGACATCTTCAAGCCTTTATCCTGCCTTGTCTCATTAATTCTTCAGTGTGGTTTGTGTTGTTTTTTTTCTATTTATAATTTTATATTTTGAGTTGGAATGGAAATTCTTATTTTCTCAGCTGTTTGTGGGGGAGTTTTTTCTCCAGTCAATGATAATTGGACCTGTAAAACCAAGTTGAAGGAATTAAAGGGACTTCACCTGTTTTTGTGACGTTGCTTTTGTATACCACTCTGGGTCATCACAGACTGTATGTATTCTCACCTCTGTAAAAATGGGACTAGAGAGATTGTAGTCACTATTGATGCCTTTGCTCCTTAGTCCCTTTTGCTGGAAAAGTTGGCATTCCAGGCATGACCAACAGTCATACAATAATTGGTATATCTGTCAACAGATATACCAATTATTGATATTCTGTCAACAGAATATCTCAAGGATGCAATATAAAGATATCTCTGCTTATATCTCCTGATTAGACTTTCTCATGGGCAAGTAAGAAAATCTGACCTCTGTACTTTTAAGAAAAATAATTGTTCAATTTTTCTTTGGTTAATGAATGAGCGCTAACTCAATATAATATCCAATTTCTTCCTTTGGATACTGGTTGTTTCTCTTACTCCTTTCCTTTGTTCCCAATTATTTTCCAACAGCATTTCAATGTGGGGCCCTGATTTTGTACTGGCCCAATATCTAATTCCAAGGGAAGAGGCAGATTCCTTTTTGGTTGACCCCTAAGCTTATTTACCTTACTTAATATTTCCTATTAAGTTAGGCTGAAAGAAAGCAAAAGAGCAAGATTCCTCTTGCATCTAATATATCTACTGCCTCATGGCTTGATTCTTTAGTGACCCCAGGCATTCCTTGTCTTCCCTCTAATTCTTTAATTTTCCAGCACCTGGGCAAATCAGTCCCAAAGAAGAGATACATTTTAGTATAATCATTTCCCAATAAATTATTCTGATTTCTTTCACCTGTATTTCAATTTTCATAATAGACACCTTTTGGATGTTCCTCTTCACCTCCCTGAGGGGCTCTCTTCACTACAAAAGGTGCAACAAGACTATCTATTGCCTGTATGAAACCAAATTCTTTTTACGCATTTTCTCTTAATGGAACCATCATTTTCTTTTATGACATTTTTGCAAAGCCACTGAGATGAACTCTTGGAGAGATAAGTGTTTACAGTCTCTAGCTAAGTGTCTAAATTTATTGCATTTATATCATTTCATGGGCTCTAATCTGCACAAATCATGTGGCAATAAACTCCAAGGAGTTACAACAGACCTTTACTTGACAACTGGAACAGATAGGCCAATATGACGTTGATAAAACAGTACTTAATATACCTCAATGTCGAAGGTAAAGATGTTTTAAAGGTAATGATAGCCCTCTGGATTGAGTTTAGAAGTTAACTGGCAACCAATGTGATTTCAAAATAGGTGTTATTTTAGCTTGATAAGTTGTCCCATCATAATTCTAGCCACTACATTTTGTACCAGCTATAGTTTCCAGGTCATCTTGAAAAGCAACTCCTGTATAGAATATGTGACAGTAAATCCAATCAAGTGATCAGGGCATATAGAATATCTGGCATATCTGGGTCTAAGCAGAGATATAATTTATTTATTAAATTTCTATATCGCCCCCTCTCCCAAAAAAGGGACTCGGGGCAGTGTACAGCCAACTAAAAACAAAAATAATATATACAATTAAAAACAATTACATTAGAGGCGAATATATAATTTAAAAATATAAAACTAATAAAAATTTAAAATTTTAAAAATTTAAGATATCAAGTTTTAAAAACCCCATAAATCGTTACTGGGCCAGGCCGGCCTGTTGAAAAAACAGGGTCTTTACTGCGCGCCGGAAGGTCTGAATGTCGGTAATGGTCCGTATCTCTGGAGGCAAATCGTTCCAAAGGGAGGGAGCCCCCACAGAGAAGGTCCGCACCCTCGGGGCCGCCAACCGGCAACGACCAGGCGGTGGAAACCCGAGGAGGCCAACCCTGTGGGAGTGCACTGGGCGGCGGGAGGCTGTTGATGGCAGCAGGCGGTCCCGTAAGTACCCAGGTCCCAAGCCATGGAGCGCTTTAAAAACGATCAATACCACCTTGAATCGGATCCGGAAGGCCACAGGAAGCCAATGCAGCATGCGCAGAAGCGGTGTTACATGGGAGCTCCGAGGGGCTCCCAAGATCACCCACGCGGCCGCATTCTGGACCAACTGCAGCCTCCGGACACTCTTCAAGGGGAGCCCCATGTAGAGAGCATTACAATAGTCCAAGTGGGAGATGACGAGGGAAGAAGTGACTGTGCGAAGTGCGTCCAGATCCAGAAAGGGCCGCAACTGGTAAATCAGACAAATCTGACAAAAGGCCCCCCTGGCGACGGCCGTAATGTGATCTTCTAAAGACAGCCGTACGTCCAGGAGGACACCCAGATTGCGAGCCCTTTCCATGGGGGTCAAAATTTCTCCCCCCACGGCCAGCAACCGAGTAAGCTGGCTGTATTGGGGCGCAGGAAACCACAGTCATTCGGTTTTGGTCGGGTTGAGACGAAGCCTGTTAAGACCCATCCAACTCCGCACGGCCTCCAGGCACCGGGTTATCATTTCAAGGGCTTCGTTGGGGTGGCCCGGGGTAGAGATGTACAGCTGAGTGTCATCAGCGTACTGATGGAACCCCACCCCGAAACCATGGATGATCTCATCCAGCGGCTTCACATAAATGTTGAACAGCAGGGGCGAGAACACAGACTCCTGAGGCACCCCACATAATAGGGGCCTCGGGGTCGACCTCTGCCCCCATCAACAAATTGCGAGCGGTCAGAGAGGAAGGAGGAGAACCACCGTAAAACGGTGCCTCCCACTCCCAACTCCCACAACCACCACAATAGGATACTGTGGTCGACAGTATCAAAAGCCGCTGAGAGATCTAACAGGACCAGGACAGAGGAACAACCCCTATCCCGGGCCCTCCAGAGATCATCCACCAACGCGACCAATGCCATCTCCGTGCTGTGCCCGGGCCTGAAACCCGATTGGAGGGGGTCTAGATATACCGCTTCATCCAGGTACTGAGGGAGCTGACGTGCCACCACACTCTCAACAACCTTCGCCACAAAGTGAAGGTTGGGGACCGGACGATAATTCGACAATAATGCCGGATCCAGGGACGGTTTCTTGAGGAGGGGCCACACCACCGCCTCTTTCAAGGTGGTGGGTAAAAGCCCCTCTCTCAAGGAAGCATTAATAATCCCTTGGAACCAACCTCGTGTCACCTCCCGAGTGGCCAGGACCAGCCAGGAGGAGCACGGGTCCAATAAACAAGTGGTGGCATTAAGTCCTTCCAGTATCCTGTCCACGTCCTCCAGAGTAACCGGATCGAACTCATCCCAAATGACCTCCTCGAAATCCACCTCCGCCCCCCCGCCCGGAGATGCCAGTCAGAGTCCAACTCATCCCGGATCTGAGTGATTTTGTCCTGCAGAAACCTAGAAAAATCCTCAGCCCGTCCCTGCAAGGGATCCTCCCGCGCCCCCACCTCCAGAAGGGAGTGGGTCACCCTAAACAGGGCGGCCGGGCGATTTTCCGCAGATGCAATAAGGGCGGAGAGGTAAGACCTAGTCGCCGTCCTTATCACCACTAAATACGTCTTAATATAGGATCATAATAGTGTTCAGTCAGATCCAGAGCGGCTGGCCTTCCAACTACTCTCTAGGCGTCTTTTCTGGCG
This sequence comes from Bungarus multicinctus, assembly GCA_023653725.1. Lineage (NCBI taxonomy): Eukaryota > Metazoa > Chordata > Lepidosauria > Squamata > Elapidae > Bungarus > Bungarus multicinctus. Next base: position 43,305,503 of record CM042840.1, read on the forward strand.
CTTCATCTCTCTCAGCTCCTCGGAAAACCAAGGAGCCACTTGGGATCGGCACCGAGTCAGAGGCCGCAAGGGCACGACCTGGTCAAGGGCCTCAGCTACCACCCTATCCCAGGTAGCCACTAAGCCCTCGACCGAGTCGTGTGTGTGAGTCTCGGGAAACGGCCCAAGCTCCATCAGGAACCTATCTGGGTCTATCAGGCGCTTGGGGTGGTACCATTTTATCAGCCCCGCCTCCCTGCGGCAGGGATGTGTGGAATGGAAGTCGAGTCTAAGGAACGAATGATCAGTCCATGACAGGGGTTCCACAACCACATCCCCTATACCAATATCATTCTGCCACTGATCAGAGACAAAAACCAAATCCAGGATGTGACCGCCCAAGTGAGTAGGATTCTGAATTAGTTGGGTCAGGCCCATGGCTGTCATGGAAGTCATGAACTCCTGAGCAATCCCCGAGGCCCCGCCGGCAGAAGGCAGGTTGAAATCCCCCATGACCATAAGCCTGGGGGTCTCAACCGCCAAGCCGGCTATGACCTCAAGGAGCTCAGGCAGGGCCAATGTCACATAGCAGGGAGCCAGGTATGCGATCAACAGGCCCACCTGAACCCTGGGACCAAACTTCATGAAAAGGGACTCACATCCGGTTGTCTGAGAAACAGTGGATTCCCTAGGATACAGATCTTCCTTAATAACCACCGCAACCCCCCCACCCCTCCCCTGGGCCCTCGGTCGATGAAAGACACGAAAACCGGGTGGGCACATCTCCACCAGAGGAACTCCTCCCTCTTGGCCCAACCAGGTTTCGGTAACACCCGCCAAGTCCACTCCCCCCTCACAGATCAAATCATAAATGAGGGGGGCCTTGTTAACGACGGACCTGGCGTTACACAACAACAGCCGAAGGCCCAGGGCCCGATGACTCAGACCACCCAGGGAACAGGACATAACAAGGGGGTCGGAGCACGCCACCACACACAAACAGCGGGGGCGCGCTCCCAATACAGGATATGGCCCCCTATAACCGCCAAATCTGCCTCTCCCGCTCACCGTGCCAATAGACTGTATTCCGCCCTCCCCGGAACAATCCCCATCCTCGATATGACCCCACCCGACCCCAGCACCTCCCGGCAATTATATATTATAACTTTGCGACAACTGAGTAAAGACCTCCCTGGCTACCCTTTCCACATAGGACAATCCACAAGACACAAACCAACTCCTTGTGCTCCATTAAAACTATCAAATCAATGCTTTATTTCATTATGACCATTTAAAATTATGCAAACAAAACTGCCTAAATTGTGTGAATTTACTAATCTTTTCTAATCAAATGTTGGAAGTTACATGGTTTTCTACATTGCATTTTTTAAAATCTACCTCAAAAATTGCTATACAAGTGTTTGTATGTTATTGATTCATATATTTAATATTATTCCTAATATCAGGTACCTAAACATATGTAGTATCATTATTAGCCAGATTACATATATTTCTCATCCTTAAATTTGGGCAGCATTCATAGCATTCCTTCGTATTTTTTATGATATTACTGTATTAGTAAACAATATCCAACATTATCAATGTGAGCCTCTCTTAGATCAGTGAGATTTGTTATCACCTCATCCTGAGAATTTGAATTTTTTATCATGGGGAAAGGATTCCAATTTTTAGCAGATTTAAAGGCATGTAGAACATTAAACTGAAAATACAATGACATTAATAGATATAACCATGAATCCATGGCAAAAAGATAACTAAAAAGAATATGAAACTCCAGTAATCTGCTTTATAATGTGATGTTTTTCAAAACTATTCTAGTTCTACATTAGTGGATATAATTCTTGCTTGCTTACCCCTTTTTTCTATTATCTACTATTTTATTGATTTTTGAAATTCAATAATTATGTATAAACAGCCCTTGCTCAATTTTTTATTTAAAATATTCTAAAATATATTGCTTCTTAGATCCATTTTATCAAATATGACTAACAATCACTAATAGATATTATCTCTCATGAATTTATATATTACCTTTTAAAGCCAATTAAAGTATTGGTCATATTTCTACACTCTAGAAGAAATTTCACCATTATGCATCATGGGGGCGGGATCAATGCTTCTAATCCTAATAAAGATCAGATTAAGGACAGATGTCATCGAGAAAAACTATTTATATAGTTGCTTAGAGCTGATAACAATTTGATAGCAAATAAATTAAAAAAAACCATTGTGGTATAATGACAGAAGTTTCAGACTGGTGATTCTATTCAATATTCAGCTATGAAATTAACAACATGACCTTAGCCATAACCAATCATGACTGCAGAGCTTAACTTTACACAGTTGCTTTAAGGATAATGTTTAGATCAATCTAAGCTTTTTGAAAGATGATATAGGGTCTGTAAATATATCTTTAATCACAAACTACAATTATATATTACTTAAGAGTTGGGTTAAAAAAGAAAATAGGAATTAAGAAAGAACATCTATGTAATCTTAAACTGTTCATTAGATGCTTCATAGTTCAATGAACTATTTCTATACATTTTTATTAGTTGGAAGTTCACTTTGAATATATATCAGCCAACATTATACACCAGTTTCCAGTCTCATAAAGGATAATTATCATAAGGTACTTTTAATTTTGAGAATTAGGGAAACTACTGCACTATTCAAATAATTTAAAAAGTAATAGTGAGAAAAGTTAGCTAGTAGAATGGATTCACCAATTTTCCTCCAATATGAATATTTTTCCAACTAAGTTATTTCAATGTCTTAAAGTATATATCTATTTTAAGAGCACTTAACTAACAGCAGACACATTTCCCCCCATATATTATTATTACTTTTTAATATAAATATCTGAAATAATACAACAAATGGAAAGTTTCTCATCTCAACAACAACAGAAAATTTGAAATAAAGGTAGAACATTGGTTTTCATTTGAATGTAACATGAACCAATAACCTAAACTGACTTTATCATCTTTGCAAATCCAGAATTATAGAACATCCTCAAATCATCAATCTACCCATCAGATATGTTTCAAATAGGTGATTGTAAGATGGATGCATCTGCAGTACATAGTTGTATCACTTAATTGTCCAATAATAATTTCCATTTAAATCTGCACTGATGTTGATGTTTAATAAAATATCTATTTAACAAAAACAGATTTTGTATTTATTGCTTAAAACTTATAAAACATTTCTAGGATTTGTTAATAGTTTGCTGTGAACATCTCATCTAACAAGCTAGAAACAAAGTTAACACAGCTTGAAATTTTGTCACACATCAAAAAAAATTGAACTAAATATACTGTGTCTTACACATTTACCAGTGTTCAGCTGCATTACATGTTAAATCACTTCAGAACTTAGTTGTAAAATATATAACATGTACTCTTTAGAAATAACAATCGGTTAGTAAACAATTTAATTACTCATAAAATAAAGCTGATTTGTAGACTAACTTCCCTATTTTAGAAATTTCCCAGAGATTACAGAGCTTTTTAATTGAATTGTCTAGCAGTCTTTCATCCAGTTACTTTTTATTTTCCTTTGTATTTTCATTGAATTGCCAAGATTAATCAAGGCTATATCTAAATCTGCTTTTAAATGCTTTCTGCAGTTTTAAACTGTCAAAAGTACTGGCATTTCTACTATCATTTCTCTTAAAGCTAGGAAGAGACTTCTTTTCTTGTCAAGTGTTCTTTCCAATTTTATTCTAAAGATTCATACAGATGTTAAAAACTTGCTTTTCTGAGATTTAAAGCCATAGATATTTTTAAACCTCTTGGCTCAAAATTCCAAAATTAAAACAACAGTTCAAACTAATTCAAAAATCTCCATTACAGAATAGTGCAACCAACATAAGATGGAGAAAATCTTTTAACATAACTGGGCCTCTGTTAACTTAGGAGTGCTCTTTTTCATCTTTCCTATGTTTAAGGATATATTATTACTTATGGATATCCACAAGTCAAAATAAATCATTAAGAAGTAATTCAAACAAAAAGAAAATAATAGAATCAGCTACTCAGGCAATCATTTTTCCAGAGAATACTCCCTATAAAGTTACCATTTCTGTAATGAGAGAAAATTTGAGGTGAAAAGATAGGAGCCTTATCCTTCTACTTGTGTGCAGAATATAAAATAGTTTTTAGCTGTATGCATCAAATTCTTCTGGGCTGAACAAGTATATGTACAATAGTGTATATAATATACAAAACTGTATGTATATGCCTACACACACAAAAATTAAATATTTTGTGAAGGCTCAGGCACCTCATTCTTTGGAGATGTCATAGAAGTTCCAATTAGTGCAGAAGATAGCAGACAGATTGCTGCTGGAACAATCCCACTACAGTGGTACCTCTACTTACGAAAGGCTCTGGTTACAAAAGTTTCAGGTTATGAAGCGTGTCATCGAGAAAATATCGTCTCTAGTTATGAAATATGTTTCAAGATACGAAAGGCCAAAAATTTCAAAATTGAAAATGGTGCGTCCGAGCTGTTCTGCCATTGGTTATCTCCTAGCATCTTCCTGGCATCCCATTGGCTAAGAGGGATCTTTGTGTATGGGATGAGAGTAACGCACCGCGCCGCATTCTCAGTCTCTATTTATGGAATTTTCGCGTTACAAAACGGCTTCCGGAACGAATTAATTTCGTAAGTAGAGGTACCACTGTACTGCAATAACACTAATTTTGAATTGGCTGCACTTACTTTGCATTAGCTTCTAATCAACATTAGAGGATTAAGTATCTCTAATAATAAGTCATTACAGCTTTAATTGTATTGTGTCAGATACTAGATTGCTATTGTTGACTCTTTTCATCCAATCATCTCATGAAAGCCCCTCCTCTTTGGGAAATTCATAGGACCTGGATGAAATTCCATGTCTTATTTGTGGTGTGTCCTTCATTATGAAACATGCTTCCCAAAAAGGTTCAATTAGTGTCCTTGCTCACATGCCAGAAAATAATGTAAACTTTGTTATTTCATTAGGCTCTAAGTACTTTATTTATTTATTTATTTATTTAACTTTTATACCGCCCTTCTCCCTAGGGACTCAGGGCGGTGTACAGCCAATCTAAAAACCCCAACAATACAAAAGTTAAGAAAAAGATTAAATTAGATTAGGCCGAATAAAAAGCCCACCCCACCCCCTTAAAACCCCCTAATTAAAATTAATGGAGACACATTAAAACCCTCTCTCAGCCCAGGCCGGCCTGCTCGAAAAGCCAGGTCTTCAGCGCGCGCCTGAAGGACCTCAGGTCCATGACGGTACGCAGTTCCGGTGGCAGAGTATTCCAGAGGGCAGGTTGATTGATGGCTGATTGATTGATTGATGGCATTTATCTGAGCAGTTATTATTGAATATTGTTTTTGTAACCTACCCTCCAAGATGAGTACCAGAGACTATAAGCAAGTATAAAACATAACCCATATTCAAAACAGATCAGAATCCATCTTAAGGACAACATTTGATAAGATTATTTTTTTCTAATAGTACTTTGGAGGGATATATTAACTTAGATTCTGATGCTATAGTCACTAACACTAAAGAGAGAAAGCTTTCAATTCTGTTTACAGTGTTTGTGATTGAACCTTCTGCCCCTTACTGACTACATAGTATACCTTGAAATGTTATTTTTATGTATGTTACAGGAAAAAATATTGGTAGCAAGCAAGTATACTTTTTGCTGCTTGATCAAAATACAGCTCAAGGGATAAACTTTTCACAAGAAAATAGCAGGAAAGGGAATTTAAAAATGCCATTATTTGGGGCATAATCCTGTTAAGTTACATATTTATATAAAACTGCTGCAATACATTCATTCTGATAAAATATGTCCTTCTTTACTACCTATTGAGATAATGATGATTATTTTTATGATATATGAATCAAATTTCTTAGTGATATAAATAATCATACAGCATTTTCAATAAGAATTCAAGCTAAAGTGTTATTATACTAAAAACATTTACAGCAAAACACACAAAATCAGTAATATTTTTATAGCATATACAAATAAGACGTGCCAATTTCTAGAAAGCAATGCAAAGGAAAGATGATAAAGAAATCTTAATGGAAACATATTTTAGATAAATATTTCTCTATTGATTGCTATCTAAAAAGCCACAATAATAGATATCCCTCCCCCATCCTTCACTGAAAAGATGTTAGCTAATATGCAGTATAAAAAACATTTCATTCGAAGATTTTTAATGCACTTAACTTTCTGCATCTAAAAACAACTTGCAATAAGTCATTAAGGTTATGATGATGAATTTGTCTTTGTGAATTTCAACAGTTTGAAATTTACTATTAACATTTTGCATCATTTTTCAAATGATAAATAATTACGCACATTGGGAAGGTAAACTATGAAGAATAACTTCTATGCTAGCAATGTGAAAATACAAAAAGGAAAAAGATATTTACATACAGGTAGCAGCTCTCTGTCTAGATGCATTGCTTCCATGCTGATGCAGAAAACAAAAACGTCCTTGTAGAAGACTGCAGTGTAATGTGCTTCAAGATATCAGACTGTACATAAACATAACCTTTTTATAACATTATATCCAACATAGATGTATACTGCTACAAAACTCCCTGTTGCAGCCAATTATCTCACATTAATCTTTCAAGCCAGTAATTACAACCAGCACAGGGTCACAGAATAACAGAATTGAGGAACATGGCATGGCTTCAATTCCCACAGAGGGAACACCAAAAAAGGAGCTGAAACTATGTGGTTTGTGACTTAGCATTTAGCTATAGCAGTAACTAAAACAGTCTCCCAACTGAAATATTATTCTTTGAATGCCATTATTACTAACTACAGATATTTGATTCAAGTTCCAAAATGTAAAACTAAAGTTCAAACATTAAAAATATTTAAGACAGTGTCTTTGTGTCTGTAAAACAGATTGCCTAATGTACCATCATTTTTTTAAAAAAAAATCGCTCTTGGGAATTTAAGAAAACTTTATACAGATTGTCCACATTGAAAAAAAGACTTATTTTTAAATTTATCAACAGCTACTTATTTGAAATATAACCTCTATGTTTTTCTTTTTAATCTTTAACTTTTCACACCAGAACATATTTCCATATATTAGCCATTTGTGTCCCGAAAGATCTCTCTTTGTTTAAAACTAGCTATCAGGTCACTGCTAAAAAAAACCCAAAATCTCAACTGAGTTACCATATCAATCTTACAATAATAAATCATATACTTAAAATGTTCAGAGTTTTCATAGCAGTCTTTATTAAATAAACTCATTTTATCTCAGTAAAGTTATACATATAATTTTAACTAACAAGGTTAACTCAAATAAGTTCATGTTTCAAAATCTCTTTTAGGTAAATTTCCTATCTTTTTATTTAAGTAATAAAAAATATCCAGCAATTTTTATAATGAACCATTTTTCTGTCCAGATGATTCTAATGCACTCTAATCACATCTATTTTTAAAAATTGGAAATTTTAAAATATGAAATTTTATCATGCTGATTTTAAGAGCTCCAAAGAAATTTTTTTTTTCTATTTTTGCTTCTTTTCTATTTTTGCTTTACTTTTAACAGCATATTATTAACAATTCCCTGACTCCCTCCTTCTCATTCCTTCCTTCCCTCTTCCCGCTCCCTTCCCTTTCCTGGAGGGGAGAAAGCGACTCCCTCCTGCTTTTAAATGTGGTCCTTATTAAGAGCTGGGGATACCCCCTCAGATGCCTGCTTGTTTTTTCCCAAAAGAAAAAGAGAAACCGCTGGCTCAGGGTTGCCATTGTAACTTTTTAAGCATTTGAAAAGCCGTTCTTTTAATTTTGGGATCTAATTCTTTGGGACAATCTGACCCCCTCCTCCCGGTGCCTTTGTTTCCAAGAAAAAAGGAAATCTGAGGAAGGGAGAAGAGGGGGAGAAAAAAAGCCACACAAACACCCAGAGGAGATGAATCCAAAGTCAGAAAAGGGGCTTCTTATAAGCCCGAGTCACTGAGTCCTCCACTCCCACTGCCTTCTCCATTGTGGTGGAGATAGCATCCAGGATTGGGTTATTAGTCGCTGCTTGCTGATTGGATTGAGTCTGTTGATAAGGGTGCCCCAGAAATTGACTCAGTCAGCTAAGTGGACAATGTGTATTTTTTTGCTCCTACAAAATCTCAAATCTATAGAAAATTAGGCCTAAATTACTAAAAATAAAACAATCCTATATGCTATTTCCTGGGCAGCCGGAGCGGTCTACTACTTAGGCAGCTGTCAAAATGGAATGAAAGATCAGTCATGGCTTTGGCCCAAACCATCTGACAAAGGATCAGCTGAGGACTGATCTGCACTGATTGTGAGGTATTTCTGGGAGGTGTGTTAGACTAAACATCCACACCATTCCCTGTGTTTGGCTTGGGAGGGCTTTTGGCGGCTTCAAATGGCCATCTCAGAAGCCTGCAATTACCATGGCAGCACTTTCAATGGGGCTGAAGACCAGCTGTAGATAAAGATTGCAATTAATGGCTGGATCTTCTCCAGGGTAACTGGTCTGGGGAGTTTTCTCCACGTCCTTAGAGCCACAGGGCAATAATTCCTGATCACCGGGGACCATTAAGATGGTGGATTCCACCCAATATGCTAGCTGCATGAACAGAAGAATGGAGGAGATGGCTCACAGGCTGTCACATTCTCAGCCATGCAGCCGCAAATATTTCAGCCTCCTCTGCAAGCCCCAAGCCAAGAGATAGAGCTGTAGGGGCTGAAAAGAGCTCCATGGCAGCTGAGCGGGATGAACACTGCAGGTATAAAGCATTAGACTGATTGTGGGCTAAGGGACAAGAAGCAGCCCAAAAGAGCTCAGAAATGGCACCTAACAGTTCCATGACAGATTCCTGCCAAAATGAGGAGCGACCATTATAAAGACGAGCCAAGTCTCTTCAATCTGACAGGAGAGTTTTATCAGAAGTGGCCACTGCAGGAACTGAAGAGCAGGATCTGATGCAAGATTCCACTGAAGGCTCTGAAATTAGAAGTTTCTTTTCTGTCTCCCCATAGAATCAGAGGGCCCCTGAGGCTACCTTTACTCCCACATCAGCTGGATTTCGTCCTGCAGTGGGACAAGAACCTGAATTCCAATTTAACATGCAGGATCTGTTAGCTGAGGCAGTGAAGCAGGGTGTATCAGCTGTCTTAAAACAAACCAGGTGATCACCTTCTGAGTCTTGATTTTCCCGCTCAAGGCACAGCAAGAGACAAAGGTCTCATTATGAGGATGATCTCTCCATTCATTCAGGGTCTGCTTCTTATGCTTTTGCTGGGAGAACTCATTCCAACCCATCTGACATGGGGCAGCTGATGGATAGAAATTATTCTGACGAGGCCTTTTCCAGCCTGCCGTATTCAAGTCACTCCTCTTTAAGGCAAAGAATGCCACAGGGCAAGGCATGGCTCCTGAACCACAAGAGCCAACAGATCCTTCCGAAGACCCCAATGACCCATTGTTTTCAAGAAAGATCATAACAGCAGATGTCATTACTGCATCAAAGATGTTCACAGTCATCCAAAGGCAATAATGGTCTTCTCTTGGGTCAGGTCCAAGCTCTTCCTCCCTGGACAGAAGATTGTTCAATGTGGGAGCTGATCTCTCCAAAGCCCTGGAAGTGCCCGCTGTAGATGCCCCAGTAGCAGCCCTAAAATCCAACCCTGACATTCCTGGGGACCCCGAGGACTTGTTAAAGGCAGAGGATAAGAGGGCCGAACAAACATTACAGAGAAAGCATCAGTCAGCAGCATGGGCAGTGAAGACCTCCACGGCTGCATCTTTTTTTCAACAGGGCATCTCTCATCTGGCTACAAGAGCTGGAAGAGAGAATTCCACTTGAGGATGTCAGGTCACATCAGCATATAAATAAGCTCCTAGCAGCTGTGGAGTTCTCAGCTGATGCCAACATGGGACCTCTCTAAAGTACTGCATTCGCTCACTGAGGTCCCATTTGAACCATTGAGATCTACTTCCCTGCAATTTTTGTCTTGCTAGTATCAATCACCTCTGCCAGAAGGATTTTGGACTTGGTTGCCTTATCTGTCTGGAAGGACCTTTGTGTGTTTCACACCAATCAAGTGGTGTTAAGACTAGACCCTTCATTCATGCCAAAGGTGAACTCTTGGTTCCACAGAGCCCAGGAACTAATCTTGCCTGATTTTTGTCCACATCCTGTACATTCTTTAGAAAAAAGATGGCACACCCTAGACTAGGGGTCGCCAACCTTTTGGACCTCAGAGATCACCAAACTCATAATTTTAGATCCCAGGGACCACTAACTGGTTCTGTGGGCATGGCCTAATTTGTGGGTGTGGCTTGATGGTCATGTGACTGGCTGGGCATGGCTTGTATGTAAATATTATAAATATTTATATAAAAATTGATTTTTTTTATAAAAAAAGAGCAACTTTTACCCAAAATCAGGCAAAGCAGGCAGGCAGATTGAGTTGCTCACAGAATCACAGATTCATTCAGAAATCCATCTATCTGCCATTGGCTAGCTCAGTCTGTCACATAAAATTTGCTAGCTAGCAAATTAACTCACAACACACCATGTATGTAAATATTGAATTTTCTATTTTAAAAAAGCAACTTTTATCCAAAATCAGGCAAAGCAGGCAGATTGAGTTGCTCACAGAATCATTCAGTGATCTATCTATCTACCATCGACTAGCTCAGTCTCTCAAATTTACTTGCCGTGAGTCTGCATTGAATTTGCTTGCAAACAAACCTTCAATCCTAAAGGAGGTTTGGCTGTGCTTAGCTAGAAAGCAAGAAATCCAACCATTTCCTGCTTCCTAGTTAATCTAAATCTCCCAGTGCAGCAGAACAGATGATGGTTGGAAAAAGGAAAAATAGCAACGTAGCAGACAAGTTTGCCGGGTAAGGAGTGAGTGGGCGGGGGGTTCCTGCGGGCCATGTGGGCTGAGCAGTCTTGTGTTTCTGCGCAGCCTAGATTAATTGCTTTGGGGGGGTGCTCTGGGGTGAAATTTCTCTGCAGCCCACCAAAATTTTCTCACGGCCCACCAGTGGTCCGGGGCCCACCGGTTGGCAACCGCTGCTCTAGACGTTCAAAGGGCTCTGCATATTTATGTTAAGCAAACTTCTCCCTTCCAGAGGTCTGAATCCCTCTTTATTTCTTTCCAACCTTCTACTATGGGTTGCAAGTTACTCCAACAACTGTGGGGTGATGGATAAGACTATGTATATCCAAAGCCTACTAATCCCAAGGTCTGGAAGTTTGTCCAAGAATAATGGCCCATTCGATGAGAAGTGCGGCCACATCAGCATCATGGGCCACTCATGCATCTCTGGAGGAGGTTTGCAGGGTGGCAACCTGGGCCTCACCTTCTCCGTTCATCAAACACTATAAGCTGGACTCTTTTGCATCTGCGGAGGCAGCCTTTAGAGTTCTTCAAAAGGTCCACCCTGTCTAGGGGATTCAGACCACACAAGGCCCACCCGTAGGACAGCCAGCTTTGGTATATCCCAATCCTGGATGCTATCTCCACCACAACGGAGAAGGATCATTGTTCTTACCTGATACAATCTTTCTCTTTGGGTAGAGATAGCATCCAGCCCCACCCTGATGTGGGTCCATTCTGAATGCAGTGGAGCACGTTATTACAACAAGAAAACACGTCAGTCTGTTACTATTCCTTCACCAATTTCTGGGACACCCTTAGCAACAGAGTGTCCTCAAAGATCTGACAGACTCAGTCCAATCAGCAAGCAGCGACTGATAACCCAATCCTGGATGCTATCTCCATCCAAAGAGAAAGGTTGTATCAGGTAAGAACCAATGACTCTTTTCTTCTGAAGGAAAAAGCCCCCAGCCCAGAAATAATGTTCCCAGAGCTGGAAAGCCACACTGCAAAGCAAGGAAAAAGAAGAAAAACCTCATGACTTCAAAAACCCAGGGAGAACCTCCCCCAGCTTCCTCCTCCCTCACATGGCTGCTTCTGCAGAGGCCGACTGGAGCCCCACTAGAGGATTGGAATTAAAGGAGACAAACAATTGAGCAGGAAAGCCACAGTGGGAGAGATCAACTATCAGCCCGAACAATGTCAGCCTCAGGGATTTAGCTTTTGGTTCTCCTTTTTCTTTCTTCCTTTCTTTCCTGCGAGAGGCAGGAACTGCACTTGGCTTGTGGGGACTGAGGTTTACCTTTTCTTTCTGCCTTTGCCTGCTTCCTACCCAAAGAATGCTGTTTCTTTTGTTGCCACCCCCTCAAAAATATTTCTTTCTCCTTCCTTCCTTCCTTCTTTCCTCCCTCCCTCCCTCCTTTTCATTCCCATCTCATTCCTTCTTCCGCACTCAGGAACGGACGAGCGGAGGGAGACAGATTGGTAGCACTGCCAGAAGTTGTGCTTACAGCAGTTGCAGCTTCCCCTGTGGGATGGGGCTGGGATGGTCCCAAAGAAAGGGAAGCTGCACAGGCTGCAAGGCTGGGCCAATGAGAGGCCATGGAGGTGCTGGTGGTGGGCGCGGCACTGATCTATAATTGGATGGCAGACATCCAGCCTGAAACACACTGAGCCTTAGATCTGGAGGGCAGCCCTGGAGCCAGCTAGGGGCCACCCCTGCTACTTCAGCCCCATCCCTTGGCTGTGCACACAGAATGCAGCAAGCTCTTGGAGAGCAGGGTTGAAGCAGCACAGCTTGTTTTGACCCAGCCTTCATCATAGCAAGAAACCATCTTTATTTACACATTGGGAATTAACTGCATTTGCCAACAGAAAGTCCAGGCAGGAGTCCTGCAAGAAGTTAACTGAAACAATAGTTCTTATCTCGTTATGATAAATGCAAGGCTATGAGCTCCAAGCCAGGAGGCTGAAAATTAAGTCAGTTCAAACAGAGAAATAGACAAATTTCAGTTCTGGCAATCTACATCTTTGTTGTATGAAACACACAAGGAACACATTTTCCAGTAATGTGAATGGTTGTCTGCAACAAATATACCACTCTCCTTTCCTCCTATTTATTCCCCAGCCAAGAACGGGCCAGTCAGCATTCATATTTGTTTTACTTCCCAAGCTGGTTCATTGTCCTCCATTGTTCACTTCTCCTATCTGTTCTGCACGCATCTGGAACAGGCTCCAGCTGTTCTTCCTCCTCACTCATCTCTGACTCCAAAGGCAGCTGGCTTTCTGGCTGGGAAATACCAGACGGCCCTGGCTCTCTCTGTGTGTCTGATGCTGAGCATCTATCAGGCTCCAGAACTGGCTCAAGTTCTTACCCAACCTTCTCATCATCTGAGTCTTCCGCCAGCTCTGCTAGCAATTGGCTGTCCACAACAGGCTGCTCCTTGCTGGGTCCAGGGTGCCCCATAGATCTATGGCTGACTGTGTTCTGGCTGGATGGCACCCATCAAGTTATAGATTAGCACCTGGCCAGTGTGGCTATCCTTTGCTGTCCTTTGCTGTCTCAAGGGCAGCCCAATGGGCCATATCTAACCATATTGCGGGCTGTATTCAGCCTGCAGGCCTTGAGTTTGACACCCCAATCTACTGTAGAATGTCATTTGTGTTCCTTTTTCATGCAACTGAGTCAGTGGGAGAACTTTAGTACTATGTTGTAGGAACACCAAAAAGGGATCAATTGTTGTTTTTAGTTAACTTTGAGGACTTAAAATCTCTTGTTTGTTTATTTAAAAGATTTATATGGTTGCCCATCTTAAGCAACTCTAGGTGGCTCACAATATTAAAGCTTGATTTTCTTTCGCTTCCAGTACTCCAGAGGTAGTATTCAGCAGGTTCTGACCAGTTCTGGAGAACTGGTAGTGGAAATTTTGAGTAGTTTGGAGAACCAGCAAATACCACCTCTGACTGGCCCTGCCCCCATCTATTCTCTGCCTTCCAAGTCCCAGATGATTGGCTGGGTCTTCTTTTGTTGCTCTGCACAGGAGAACAGAGCTGGAAAGCAGGTTAGTAGGGTGGGGAGGGAATGGCGATTTTGTAGTATCTTTCCCCTGGAGTGGGATGGGAATAGAGATTTTACAGTATCCTTCCTCTGCCATACCCACCAAGCCACACGCACCAAACCATGCCATGTCCACTGAGCCACGCCCACGGAACCGCTAGTAAATTTTTTGAATCCCACCATTGCAATACTCCTACTCATAAAATGCCTGTATAGTATTTCTGGATTCTGCAGACTTCCACATGAGGAACTGGAGCAGACGTGGGCAATTTCTTTGGTTCTTTTTGTCCAGAAGAGCTTAGATGAAACAACTCATTGCCCAATCATGGTTCTGACTTCAGTTATAGGTAAACCTCAATTTACAACCACAATTGGGCCCAAAATTTCTGTTGAGACATTTGTTAAATGACTTTTCCCATTTTATGACCTTTTTTGCCACAGTTGTTAAGTGAATCACTGCAGTTAAGTTAGTAACATGGTTGTTAAGTGAATCTGACTTCCCCATTGATTTTGCTAGTCAGAAGGTCACAAAAAGAGATCACTTGATTTCAGGACATTGCAACTGTCATAAATAAGTTGCCAGGTGTCTGTATTTTGATCACATGGCTGTAGGATTGTTACAACAGTCATAAATGTGAAAAATGATCATAACGTCATTTTTTTCAATGTCATTGTAATTAAACAATTGTAAGTCGAGGACTACCTGTATTTCTTTTCAGAGAGATGTAGGTCCACCATCAGAAGAATGCCTGAAAAAGCAAGTCACTTCATTGCAGTCCTGCCAACTTAGGATAGTACAGAATATTCTATCCAGAGACCTCCAAGGTCCCTTTTAATTTTATAATTCCATTTTTCTATTATTCTATTAAAACCCAGGCTAAGTACAGAGGTCAAACCAAAGATTTGCTGCCTTTTAATGGGAAAGCAGCTAGTGATACCATAAAACTTTCCTGATAATGACTAGATAAAAAAGCTTAATGGATAAAAAGCACTTGAAAAAAATGTGAGTGTAATCAAGAAATTCCAAATTGGACATGATCCAATTAATGTAACTATGATAATGAGATCTGAACTAATTGACTGAGAATCATCTAAAGCTTATATAACTTGAATTAGTTTAATATCTATAGTAAATTTCAGAGAATTGGGAAGGAAAACATAAATATCCTTTAATACTATATATGCCATTGTCTCAGCTATGTCATATACATATAGTTAATGATAAGATATTTTCAGGAATATTTATTTTAATCTGATTTATTTTTCACTACACTAAGTACTATGTTTGCAAAACATAGCTTAAGAAGCTCCTATTACAGATGGTTAATTTAGATGAATAATGAACAGATAATAAAAAATCAGTGAATATATAAAATCTGTTCAGAAAGTGAAACAAATGTATTTTTTTTTTATTTATAGAACTAGGTCACCAAAATTTGAAATATGGCCTTCCCTTCATCAGTGGGAGAATACGCTGCACCAAACTATTACCTCTTGAAATTAAGTACATAATCTGTTCAGCATAATATGTACTAATGAAAAGAAATTAGGTCAAGCTCTTCTAAAGCACTACTGATAATATATTTTGAACTTTCCCCTGAAATAACATTGCAACTCTAGAACACAAAGTATGTACACAGAAATTTATGAACAAATTTGAATACACATACTTTTTCATGAATAAAACCTATGCATGAATCTAATACCATACTTGATAATACACAATTATTTTTGAGTGCAATCTCCTCTAACTAGACAGAGCAAATCATAAATGGATATTTTAAAATGAAGTCAGCAAAAAAACCTGTTTCTTCCACCACAAAAAAGCAAGCTCATTGAAGTGTTAAGAGTGAGGTGTATATTCCCCAAGGGACCTTCTTGGGCACAGGAAGTATCCAGGAAGGAGTGCAACAAGGCTGTTTTCTTACAGTATATGTCTGTTTAATGGTGCACCTTTCTTCATAACTGGGACATTTATATCCTGGGCTAGCAGGATGAACCATCCTATAGTCCTCTATGTAGATGATGTCACCATAGTTTCATAAAACCCAATAGGGTTGAAAAGTGCAATGGCAGTAATGTTTTGGTAATGTCAACAAAATCAAATGTTTTTTAATTTTAAAAAGTCTAAATTCTCATTTTGCCAAGTCAGCCATTCTATAATCCTGTACAGTAAAACAGTAGTAAACAACATCTAAATATCATGGAATGATTTTCTACCTTAAAGGCACCTAAATGCCCAGAATCACATAGTGATTAGATCTTCAATAAAGAAGATAATAAAGATCTTCTTTTGCGCAAGTAGAGGCCAGTGGATCCCTACTACATTAAAACTTTTTAAGGTCAAATCATTGGCCTAAATCCATTACTATACTCATGAGAATTTATGCAAAGAAGAACGCACTGGCATCAGTGCGAACAAATTATTGTGATCAATCCTTACTGTACCCAAAGGAACAGAAAACATCAAGTTAAGATTTGGTCAGGAATACCCATAATCCCAGTAACAGTTTAGGAGAGGAGGATAAATTACTATATGAAAATCCAATTCTTTACAGCTGGCTTAATCCATGAATTTTAATGGAAACATGGCGTAGAGTTGGCATTGTACAGTTTTTCAGCACCATTCCTAATTTCTTTAGGAAACAACTGGTCATCCAAATAACAAAGGGTATGGAGTTCCAAGCCATATTAATGGGTTGTCCCAACACTGTAGAAATTGGATAAATAAGGGCACTTGGGAATGAATAAAATACATTATGTAATTTTTCCCAAGGCTGAGAATAGCATTTTTCAAAACTGATAATATCTTACACATTTCTGCAAAATAAATATTCCAAAATTCTATTACCTAAGCACGCTTACCCATGCATTAATAAAGAATCAAATCCGTTATCACATATTATTACACTGTACATTCTATATGGATATTAGGCCTCCTTACATTTTGCAGGTAATATATAAATTCCCAGAAAGGCCAGACAATTGTAGTGAATCATACTTATTCAGTATTAAGATTTTACTTTTGTGATATATTTTTTTAATTTTCTTCATTTTGACAGATTAAATATTATCTAATTGTTAAAAATTGGAAAAAAATAATAATGCAAACCTGCACAACAGGTTTTATCAAATAGGAATTTTCAGTTAAGGAATAGAAATGGTGTATTTGTTTTTCCTTCCTTTCCCTCTCCCTTCAATAGATTTTTATTTTTATTTTCTGTTTTTGCAATCTGGGTGAACATAACTTAAACTGTATGGATATTTCCAGCAAAAATCTAGAAGATTTCAGGACAGGCGGCACTAGATTTAAAATAATGTAATATTTTCTCAGTTCTCTGTTCAGCCGACACCAAAGACAGAAAATGCAGTAATGGATACAGAGCATAACACAGCACAGAAAAAATGAATATTCAGTTTTCCAAACCTCAGGCATCTCTATCAAACCTCGCTAAACATTTCTGAAACAATTAAGATGCCCCATGGAAATAACATCAAGAGTCTGGATGAAGACAATCAATACAAATATCTAGTCAATTATGGAGTAATGATGGTGGAGGCAGTAGTATGGTAGTGGTAGTATTAATAGTAATAGTAGTAGTAGTAGCAGTAATAATACCGCCACCATCTAACTTGAAACACAATTTTGGCCAACTTAAAACAAAACCATAAAAACCATAACAACAAAAATTAAAAGTGATTCAACAGTCATCACAGATTCCCCTTCAGTCTACCCTAACACCTGAAAGAAGAGCCAGATCTTTATGGCCTACCAAAAGTCTAAAAGAATGAGAGACTGCTAGATTGCTGGGAGAGAATATTCCAAAAGTTAAGTCACCATGGAACAGGCATGGTTCTTGGCTCTCATTGGATGGAAACATTTCAGGGAAATGATCTGGAAAAATGCTTTTTCTATCAACCTAGGAAGGCAAGTAGATATCCCCAGATAGCAATTAAATAATTTTAAGTAGATATCCCAGATAGCAATTAAATAATTTTAATCACAGTAACAGTACTACAGTAAGAGTTATCAGAGAATCTAGCATGTCATTCAGAAGACCTGGTTTTAAAACTTAAAAAGCAATACTCTATCCAATTATACAATCAATTGGGAATCCTTATCTAAAAGTAGATTGGTAGGCCATGACATATTGCTGATCACATAAATTAGTTACAAATAGTTAAAGTCATAATTGGGCAATGCTGCTTCTGAATTATCAGCCAAGTACAATGAAAAAAACTTTATTTTTTACATTTAAAAAGTTATTCATATACAGTACTTCTACAATCAGTTCAAAAAATATATACTTAAATATTCTGATTCTTTATATGATGTAAAAAGAAAATTAATCCTTTTACAGTTATTGCCACATATTAAAATTGTCAATCTGCTATATGTGACTACTCAGAAGCCAGTCCCATTGAATTCAATAGAATTTCTAGCTGGTAGTCTATAAGCCTATCAATCATAATTGTAGTATCAGTCAGTTTGCTATTTGTCTTCTACTGTACATATTATTGTACATTCTAATCAAGAAATGGGGACAGTGCCCTCTAGTGACATTGTAAAAATACATTTATTTATTTATTTATTTATTTATTTATTTATTTATTTATTTATTTATTTATTTATTTCAGTTTATATACCGCCCCCCTCTCCCAAAAAGGGACTCGAGGCGATGAACAGCCACAATCAAATATATAAATTACAAAAGTTAAAAAAGAGTTTAAAATTGATTAAATAAATGGCTGAAGCCAATAAAACCCCATAAAATTAAAATTGAATTAAAAATTTTAAACCCTGCTCATAACGTTAGGCCAGACTGGCCTGTTGGAAAAGATGGGTTTTAAGTGCACATCGGAAGGCTCGCAGGCCAGCAATGGCCCAATTTAATGTTTAATGTATTTTTAATACATTAGATACAAATTCAATTGATGATGTCTGATAGAAATAATACTTATGAAGTTTATATTTAGACATAGTAAATTGAAACAACTTAGCTAACTGGCTTCCCAGTTTTGCATTTTTAAAAAGAAGATAGAATAAATGTTTCAACTATCAAGTAATGGTAACATTTTTTTTGCTTGCTTTATGCGGCATCAGAGTGTTGCCCCTAATAGAATTTAATTTGGATCCCAGATAAAAAATCTGTTATAATAAAAAGTAATGTGGAAGTCTTTTTTAAGAAAATGATTATTAAAATCTTTATTATCTTTGAAGAATGTTTTGTCTTAAGAATTGCTTTCCTCAGCTCTTTGGACTTTCAAAAACATAATTTTTCTCCATTTTCATTGTATTATTTTACATTAAGTTTCATAAACTTTTTGTTTAATCGGTTTAGCTACATTTATTTCTTAGAGGAATTTTTATTGTTATTATATCTAGACTATCTAGACTACAATTTACATTACACTAGTCCTCAACTTACAACTATTTATCTGAAGTCCATTTGAAATCACAAGTCAATCATTGCAGTTGTTAAATGAATCATGCAGTGATTGAACTAATCTGTTACCCACACTGATCTTACTTGTAAAAGCCAGCTGGAAATATTACAAATGTGATCACATGACCCTGGGACAATGTAACTATTATATACATGCCAGTTGCCAATGCCCAAATTTTGATCATGTGACCATGGGCAGGCTGCAACAGTAATAGATGTGAAAACTGGTCATAGGTCAATTTTCAGTGCCATTATAACTTTGAATGATCAGTTGTAAATTAAGGACTACTTGTAGTGCTTTGTGGCAGTTCCTTAAAGCAGCAATTATTCAATGAGCTCACAAGTAATGATACGTAGGAATGATCATGGGAGACAAACATCATACAAAAGGTACTGTCAGTCCAGAAAAGTGGGGGGAGGGAGTTTGAGAAGCATTTCAGAAAGGATCTATCCTAGTTTTCTGGAAAGCAAAGTTAAAGGAAGGGAGAAGTGTTTTCAGAGTTGCAAAGCTGTTACTGTAATCTTACAATAAAGATACAGTTACTACTCGTGGTTTTCACTTGAAATAATGATACAGTTACTACTCATGGTTTGCACTTATCTGGACTGCCTCAAAAGACTAATACCACATGGCTACAGGAAGTCTTCAACCTACAATGATTCATTTAATGACCATTTGAATTTACAATGGCACTGAAAAAAATGACTTTTGACCATTTTTCATACTTATGAGCATTGCTACATATCCATGGCCGGGTGATCAAAATTCAGATGTTTGGTAACTGATTCATGTGATCACCTTCTGCAATCTTCTGACAAGCAAAGCCAATGGGGAAGCCAGATTCACTTAACAACTGTGTCACTAATTGCAATGATTCACTTAACAATTGTGGCAACAAAGGTAAAATTGGGCTCAATTGTAATAGGATTACCTGATTATCTGCATCTCAGGAAAATACACATCTGAGATGGTATAAAGGCAACAACAAGTTACAGTTACATATCACTGATATGCGACCATTTCTTTAATGTCAGATTTATTTATTTATTTATTTATTTATTTATTCGTACTTCTATACCGCTCCCTCTCCCAAAAAGGGACTCAAGGCGGTGTACACTCAACAAACAAGATAATACAGAAAACAGAAGCGAAAACAGGTAAATAATCAAGATGGCCAAGAATCACCCCTATAATTTCCAAAATATAAACCCCAATGATCTTATTTGGCTAGACCGGCTTGTTTGAACAGCAAGGTCTTAACTGCGCGCCGGAAGGTTAGGATGTCTGACATGGCTCGTATATCCGGGGGGAGACAATTCCAGAGGGATGGGGCTCCCACAGAGAAAGCGCGTAGTCTCGGGGCTGCTAGACGACAGCGATCCAGTGGTGGTACCCCGAGCAAGGCAACTCTGTGGGAGCGTACTGGGCGGCGGGAGGTTGTTGGTGGCAGCAGGCGATCCCGTAAGTATCCAGGTCCCGAGCCATGGAGCACTTTGAAAACTGTAAGTACCACCTTGAAACGAATCCGGAAGGCCACAGGAAGCCAGTGCAGCCAGCGGAGAAGAGGTATTATGTGGGCGTCCCGAGGGGCGCCCAAGATCATCCGTGCAGCTGCATTCTGAACTAACTTACCTTCGGAGACTTTTCAAGGGGAGCCCCATGTAGAGAGCATTACAGTAGTCCAAGCGGGAGATGACGAGGGCAGAGGTGACTGTGCGAAGTGCGTCCAGATCCAGAAAGGGTCGCAATTGGTGGATAAGACGAATTTGATAAAAAGCACTCCTGGTGGCGGCCGCAATATGATCATCCAAGGATAGCCGAACGTCCAGGAGTACACCCAAGTTGCGTGCCCTTTCCACAGGGGATAATGTCTCTCCTCCTATGGCCAGCGATGGAATAAGCTGACTGAATCTGGGGGCAGGAAACCACAGCCACTCGGTTTTGGTCGGGTTGAGACGAAGTCTGTTATGACCCATCCAACTCCGTACGGCCTCCAGGCACCGGGTCAGAACTAAGACGGCTTCGTTGGGGTGGTCAGGGGTGGAGATGTACAGCTGAGTATCATCAGCATACTGGTGGAATTCCACCCCAAAGCCACGGATGATCTCACCTAGCGGCTTCATATAAATGTTGAACAGTAGGGGAGAGAGAACCGATCCCTGAGGTACCCCACAAAGTAGGGGCCTTGGGGTCGATCTCTGTCCCCCCGTCAACACAAATTGCGAACGGTCGGAGAGGAAGGAGGAGAACCATCGAAGAACGGTGCCTCCAATCCCTAACCCCTCCAACCGATGCAATAGGATACTGTGGTCGACAGTATCAAAAGCCGCTGATAGATCCAGAAGGACCAGAACAGAGGAATAGCCTCTGTCCCGTGCCCTCCAGAGATCATCCATCAACGCGACCAACGCCGTCTCAGTGCTGTGCCCGGGCCTGAAGCCCGATTGGAGGGGATCGAGATATGTATTTTCTAAAAAATCTGCATGACTACCACTGTAGTCTCAAAAAAAGATATGCTCCTTTAAGGAAGTACTAGTTAAATATAACACAGTTGCATATTCCAGGAAACATAAATAGTTCCAAATAATGTTTACACTTAGGACACAGTGTCAAGAGAAGAGAATATATGTAGTTCAGGGTTGAACTGGGGAATCCTTTAAGAGTTTGATTGTTTACAGATGTTTCATAAGCAAATAGGTAACATCATCAGTACTAATAACTATGGGGTGGGCTGTTAACTTGTTGTGCCAGTTTTGGTAGGGGTGAATTGATGATGTTACCTAGTACAATAATTAAATGCCTACAACAGCCATACTTAGACAGCAGTAGGGACTCCACAAGACACTCTTTGCTTGTTTTTATAATTTTTTTCCTTAGCTATCAATTTCTTACTGACAACAATTTGTTTTTTAATTTTTTTCCATATCATATCTATTCTCTAAAGGATTTAATAAATTGTATCAGCAAATCAAAGCTGAATTCTTTCTAATCAATTTCACAATGCCTGTATTTGATTTTCATTTTATATAAATAGCAAACACCATACAACAAAATCTTAAAAGTAACAAAATACTATCCCAACTTTGAAATATATTGTATTTACCAGACTACAAAAACTGTATATTACTTGCTCCAAATATTTGTTTTAAAAACAGTTTGTAAAAAACTGATGTAATTAAAATGTATTAAGAAAATGAGTTGGAGTATGCATTGTGAATTCCAAAACTTAGACAGGTAATATATTGGTAGAACATAGCACATATAGAAAGATATGCCAAATCAATTTTTATCAATTTCTCACAGTAAAAAGATGGAAGGTTTGGTATTTCTAATTAATAATTCTAATTCTAACTTCTAACTAATTCACAAATTATTTGAAATTAAGGATGAATGGTAATACATTATTATTTAAATAAAGAATACTTTATAACTAAAATAGGCAGCTAAGCTTTCCAAAAAATATTTCTAAGACATCTGTTAACATTGATTACTAGAAAATATTGACTTTAATTTGCTCTTGTTTTTGTATTCCAGTTATGCATCCCTGAAAGACGGCTTTTGAAGAAAAATAGTACTAAGGAAATAGGCTGGAGTACTTATAGGCTGCAATATGAGTTAGGGAGTAGAAAGACTTAAACAATTCAATAGCCATATAAAACTGCTCCTATTTATTTTTAGGGTGGACTTCTTGAAATCATCATCATCAGTCAGCCACAAATTTTAAGGAAAAATTATTGCATATAATACTATTTATCTCCTTATGAATCCCACATTACAACTTCAAACTGTTTCCATAGTGTTGTGTTACCTATTTATAAGTAATTATATATAAATAATCAATAAAACTGCATAAAACACAATTAAGCAATTGCATAATTTAATTGTGGTCAAGACCAATAAAACATTATTATGGCAAGTCTTTTTGCAAGCCATGTCTTGTTTAAGCAATCAACTAGAAAACATTTTATTTTCACTATTTAGAAACATAATACAGGTAGTCCTTGTTTATCGGGCACAATTGGGATTGGCAAATCTGTTGCTAAGTGAAACCATTGCTAAGAGGAAGATCACCTGACCATAATTGTCCATAATTTTCCCATTCATGCATCCTTTCAAATGTTTGCCCCAGTGACACTGAGACATCTGGTTGAAAACTGACCAGATCAATCAATTTCACACCTTCAGCTTTTGTCTGACATCCAACCACTCTCCACCTTTGAAATGCTCACCTTGATGCTGAGATAATTAACAAGACAAAAACTAATGTTTGTATATACATTCATTGGACAAGATATATTACAAGAGAGTCATCTATAGGGTTTTGCCTATAGTTATACTTAACTTATCTTCCAAGTAGGAATTGTTAAAGGTAAAAATAAAATAAAAATATGAAACTGTAAAAATACATTGAGATAGTAAGAAAACAATAACTGTAACAAGTGGCTTGCATACTTAATGTGAAAATCCTCTAAAAAGAATACTATGAACTATCTACAAACTTTCAAATGTATTTGTAGGCTAGGAGGAAAACACCATAAGGTTTATTTACAACAATTATATAACACCTCAATCAGATTGATTCTTGAAAATATACAAGAAAACCAACAAACAAAATATTACAAAGCAATTAAAAACCACACTAAGTAATTAATAATATTGAAAATAAATATACTGACACAATCCAAAGACCTATTGAAACAACATAATTTTAAGAGCCTTTTTAAATGAAGGAGGGGAGAGAATCAACTGTATATCCAGGTTCCAGAGAAAGAGAGGTATGTGTATGGGGGGGGGGGGGGAAGAGAACTAAAATAAGTATGATCGTATGTGAATGATCAGAACGAACTGATTAGAAAACAGAAAAGAAGTAACAAATAAATATTCTGCTTTTAAATAAACTATAGATAACGACTGTTAAATATCTGTCAGCAGTTATAGAATTAATAAACAAATGCTGCACAAGATAGAGACATATTTCTATTTTATTATGTAAGCATTTTAATTTGCATAAATTAGCGTCCTCTTCGCTATAGACAAGAAAATGGGCTGAAGCACTACCAAACTCACAGATCTTTTAGAATTCAAACATTACACAATTTTTCTTCAATTATCTTTGTATCAAAAAATCAAATACAATGTGTCAATGAAAAATTAAATTTAGGCCAATGAGACAATAGCTGAAGTAGTGGGAAAAGGATAAACAGATTCCAAATAGCCAAAACCATAAGAGAACAAATAGTATGATCAAACTTTTATTCCTCTTCTCAATATACAACATCAAAAAAAAATCTTCAAACACTTAGCCTTGTAATATTATTATTATTACCTTTATTGTCAAAGTACAACATGTGTACAATGAGATTGGCTGAGCCTCCTTTGGTGCACCCCCCCAACACAACTCACAGTGAGGACAGAAGCCCCTAACCAGTCCCAATCTTATTACACTATGCGATCTTGTTGAACAATGTGCCGGCCCTGCAAATCTATCATACTATGTTGATATGAAATTATTTTCCGTTCAAGAGTCTGACAGCCAGTAGAAATGGTTCTTCAGCCTGTTGGTGCAACTGGCTATGACCCTAAGGAAATGGAGTCTCTATTGGGCCTTTCTGGCCACCTGGGTTGTGTTGATTTTCCAGGTAAGATCTTCGCTGAGATAGACTCCCAGGAATTTAAAGGAGGAAACTCTCCACACAGCCCCCCTCGATATAAAGTGGGGCGGGTTCCTCTCTTTTCTTCCAGAAGTCTAACACCATCTCCTTTTCTTGCTGATAGTCAGGTGCAGGTTGTTTTCTAGGTACCATGAGAATAATTTTTTGAACCTCCCTCCTGTATGCTGTTTCATCTCCATCTGTAATGAGACCCAATATGGTAGTATCATCTGTGAACCTAATGATCACAGTGGATGGGTCAGATGATACACAATCAGATGTATACAATGAGGACTGAGCAAACAGCCCTATGGGGAGCCAGTACAAAGCTTCAGGGAGGTGGATGTGACAGGCCCTGCCTTTACTGTTTGTGGTCGGTCCTTCAGAAAGTCTTTGATCCCATTGCAGATGGAAGAGAGAAAATCCAAGTGAGTCAGCTTTTTGATAAGGATGTTCAGCAGGATAGATTGAAGGCCGAGCTGTAGTCAATGAAAAACATCCTAACGTAGTTTCTGGGTTTCTCCAGATGGCTCCTACAGAATGTAAGGCAGTAGCTATGGCATCGTCTGTTGATCTGTTCCACCTGTAGGCAAACTGATGTTTGCCAAAGTCTGGTGGGAGGTATGTTCTAAGGTGATGGAGAACCAGTCTTTCAAAGCATTTTCTCACTACTGACATTAACTCGACGGGTTTGTAGTCATTTAGGTAGTTAATTGCTATTTTCTTGGGGACTGGGACATAGTGGCTATTTTCAAGCAAGATGGAACACAGGCTGTTTACAGGGAGATGTTAAAGATCTTTGTCGGGACCTCTGCTAATTGATCGGCACAAGTCTTTACCACTATCCCCCCAGGGATGCAAATAGCAGGGGCAACAGCGGGACTGGCCGGCCCGAAGGACGCCGATGACCTCGGTGGTGGTCCCCGATCCGGCGACGGCGAGGGTTAGAAGATCATACTCCTCGGGCTCTCGGGAGGGTCCCCCACTCCCTGGAGTGGCCCTCCGGTCTATCGATGGCCCACCTCAAGGATCCGGAGAGGTGGCATGGCCATCAAAAAAGGATTTTTAGAGGGGGTTTTAAACTTTTTAAATTTTTATTTGGGGTTGGGGAGGGTGACGAAGAGAGGGTTGGGGGATGGTAACTTATTGGGGTTAGGGAGGATACCCGGTCCGGGTTTGGGGGATAACCTGGGGGGGTTTGGAGTCAGCCAGGCTGGAGTGCACGTCTGGGAGGGCCTAGAGGGTCGTGAGTCGTGGGGGCGAACACAATTCGAACAGCAGGGGGCGGGTCTCATTGGCACCATAAGTGGGAGGGGCAGATATGACGGGGGTAGAGGGCCATATCAGGTTAGGGGATCGCGTGCCCGCTGTCTCCAAGCGGTGGCGCGCTCCGACCCTCCCGACCCGTCTGGCAGGCCTGGTTGTGCAGAGTCTCAGGCCCTGAGTACCCGGCTGATGTTATGTAATGCCAGGTCTGTCGTTAACAAGGCCCCCCTGATTTGCGATCTTATTCAGGAGGAGGGTGCGGACCTGGCGGGGGTCACTGAAACCTGGTTGGGCCCAGAGGGTGGCGTCCCTCTGGTAGAGATGTGCCCACCAGGTTTCCAAGCATTCCATCGACCGAGGTCTCAGGGAAGGGGTGGTGGGGTGGCGGTGATTATTAGAGAAGTCCTTTGTCCTAGGGAGGCCACTGTTCCTCAGACGGCTGGTTGTGAGTCTCTCTTTGTGAAGTGGGGTCGGGGGGTTCAGATGGGCCTGTTGATAACGTACCTGGCTCCCTGCCACGTGTCATCGGCCCTGCCCGGGCTCCTCGAGGTGATAGCCGGGCTGGCGGTTGAAACCCCCAGGCTTTTAGTCATGGGTGATTTCAACCTGCCTTCGCTCGGGGAAACCTCTGGGGTGGCCCGGGAGTTCCTGGCTTCCATGACGGCCATGGATCTGACCCAATTAGTTTCTGGCCCCACTCACACGGGGGGACACACACTGGACCTGATTTTCGCGTCTGGTCAGTGGTTGAATGATCGTGCTGGGGACTTAGTTATAAAACCCTTGTCATGGTCCGATCATTCTCTTCTTAGACTGGACTTCGGTGCCGCCATCCCCCATCGCAGGGAGGCGGAGCCGAGGAGATGGTTCCGCCCCAGGCGCCTGATGGATCCTGAACGGTTTCAGATGGAGCTTGGGCCATTTTCTGAAACTCTGGCTCATAACTCGGCCACAGACTTGGTGGCCACCTGGGATAGGTTGGCCGCTGAGGCTCTGGACCGAGTTGTGCCTTTGCGACCTCTGACTCGGCATAGATCCCACCTGGCTCCGTGGTTTATGGGGGAGCTGAGGGGGATGAAATGCCGGAAAAGACGTCTGGAGGGCATCTGGAGGGCCAGTCGTGCTGAGTCTGACCGGACACAGGTGAGGTCCTATATTAGGACCTACCTAGTGGCGATAGAGGCGGCGAAGCGTTCACACCTCTCCGCCCTTATTGCGTCGGCAGAAAATCAGCCTGCCGCCCTGTTTAGAGTGACCCGCTCCCTGCTTGAGCCGAGAGCGCGGGAGGACCTCTTGCAGGGTAGGGCAGAAGAGTTTTCCCGATTTCTGCATGATAAAATCGCTCAGATGGGATGGGCTGGACTCCAGTTGGGTGGTCCCGGGGGAGGTGTCCGGAGCAGGTCTTGAGACGGTTATCTGGGAGGAGTTCGATCCTGTGACCGCCGAGGGTGTGGACAGATTACTGGGGAGGCTGAATGCCACCACATGTTTATTGGACCCGTGCCCTTCCTGGTTGGTTTCTATCTCCAGAGAGGTGACACGAGGCTGGCTCCAGGGGATTGTCAACGCTTCGTTGACGGAGGGGGCGCTTCCGACCGCCCTGAAAACGGCGGTGGTGCGGCCCCTCCTCAAGAAGCCTTCCCTGGACCCGGCTCTTTTGAATAACTATCGTCCTGCCTCCAACCTTCCCTTTGTGGCGAAGGTTGTTGAGAGTGTGGTGGCACGTCAGCTCCCTCAGTATCTGGAGGAAGCATTCTACTTAGATCCGTTCCAATCGGGCTTCAGGCCCGGGCACAGTACCGAAACAGCATTGGTCGCGTTGGTAGATGATCTCTGGAGGGCCCGTGACAGAGGTTATTCCTCTGTCCTGGTCCTCTTAGATCTATCAGCGGCTTTTGATACTATCGACCATAGTATCCTATTGCGGCGGTTGGAGGGGTTGGGAATTGGGGGCACCGTTTTGCGGTGGTTCCCATCCTTCCTCTCGGACCGCTCGCAATTTGTGTTGACGGGGGGGGAGAGGTCCACCCCTAGGCCCCTCTTGTGTGGGGTGCCTCAGGGGTCGGTCCTCTCCCCTCTTCTGTTCAACATCTATGTGAAGCCGCTGGGAGAGATCATACGTGGTTTTGGGGTGAAATGCCATCTTTATGCTGATGACACTCAGCTTTACATCTCCACCCCAAGCCGCCCCAACGATGCTGTGGAGGTTATGGCCCGTTGCCTGGAGGCTGTGCGGAACTGGATGGGCGAGAACAGACTTCGACTCAACCCTTCCAAGACTGAGTGGCTGTGGTTTCCGGCGGCCCGATATAGCCAGCTGACTCCGTCGCTGGCTATTGGGGATGAGATCTTGATCCCCACAGAAGGGGCTCGCAATCTTGGTGTCCTCCTGGATGTACGGCTATCTTTGGAAGATCATATTACGGCCGTCTCCAGGGGGGCTTTTTATCAGGTTCGCCTGATACGCCAGATGCGGCCCTTTCTTGATCGGGACGCCTTACGCACAGTCACTCATGCCCTGGTCACCTCCCGTCTGGACTACTGTAATGCCCTCTACATGGGGCTCCCTGCGGGAAGCACCCGGAGGCTTCAACTGGTACAAAATGCGCCCACGCGGGTAGTTATGGGGGCGTCGAGATACTCCCACGTGACGCCCCTCCTGCGCGAGCTGCATTAGTTGCCGGTGGCCTTCCGGGTTCGCTTTAAAGTACTGGTTTTGGTCTTTAAAGCGCTCCATGGCATCGGACCAGGATACTTACAAGACCGCATTCTGCCAGTAGTCTCCCACCGACCGGTGCGCTCCCACAGAGAGGGTCTCCTCCGGGTCCCGACGCCTTCTATGTGTCGCCTGGTGACCCCGAGGAACAGGGCCTTCTCTGTGGGGGCACCCGCCCTTTGGAACGGGATGCCCCCTGGACTACGAATGACCAGTGACCTGAGGGCCTTCAGACGTGACCTGAAGATTTGGCTCTTCGAGCAGGCCGGCCTGAGCTGACTCAAATGGGATTTTTAAATGGGGTTTTTAGATTAGTTGGGATGGGGTACAAAGTTTTAATTTATTTTAATTGGGGTTTTTTAGATTTTTATAGGGACAGCCCAGGGTTTAATTCTTTTTTAACTATTTATATTTGTTTACATGTATTTTAGTTGGCTGTTCACCGCCCTGAGTCCTTCGGGAGAAGGGCGGTATATAAAACTTAAATAATAATAATAATCCCCAGCACCCCATCTGGTCCTGCATCTTTACTGGGATTCACAGCCTTCAGTGCAGCTCTCACTTGATGTTCATATAGGGTGAGCGGCTGGGAATCAGAAGGCTGGCAGGCAGAGGCTATGGGGTCTGGTCTTTTCACCTCATAGTGGGTGAAGAAGATGTTCAACTCCTCTACCAATGAGGCATCAGCATTGACCTTGTTCCTCGTGTTGCCCTTATAGTTAGTTAGCTGCTGTAATCCCTGCCACAATTGCTTCATCTGCTAGATGGTTCTCCACCTTTTATTTGTATTGTTGTTTTGCCATCTTAGTGCAGAGGAATCAAAGAGGCCCTAGAAGTATTATATATAAATAGAAGCAATCCAAAGACATAATACTTAAACTCTACAAAGTGAGTACTAATTGATTTCTTCAATAAGAGAAACTATGGTAAAGTACCAGAAGAATCATACGTAATTTCCTCAAAACTTAATGTTAAATTCTTCTCTTCATATTAGGGAGGGGAATGAGAGAGAAGCTGTCTCAAAGGCAGGCCAAAAGTCCCTTCCCTGTTTTACTATGGCCAGTATCACAAAAATATAAAACTTGTTTCACAATAAAGTCTTGCTAATAGACATTTCAGTCATCTTTGAAGTTGTTCATTTAAAACTTTCAGCCATATATGGGCTTCTCTGTTGCACCAGTTCTTTACAGCTTTATAGCTTAAGAATGGTTTAAATTAACCCTGCTTGGGAACCATTAGGAAACCATGATATACATTATTCAATTGTTTTGAATTCAAAATGAACTATGAAGCCTGTTTTGAATGCAAAACATTTTACACTCGAAACAATAGTTTCCAGCTCAAAATAATATGCTCCAAGTTCATAAACATTTCATTCATTTATATAGGAATTCTATGCAAATGCACCAGAGCAAGTGTCAGAGACATCTGCAAAATCTGGCTGAATATTATTCAAACTGCTTTTCTGGGCCACATAGATGTTATTCTAAGTACCCACTAACTTACATTATAAATAATGTATATTTTGGTTAAAGCTACTGTTTAGCTTGTTTATTAATATAGCTTCAGAATAGGAAAAGTAACAGTTAAAAAAAAAAGCTTCTACAGCAGAGTATTTGTTTGCTTATCATTCTGTCAGGAAAGCTTTCCATTACCTAGTGCCCATTTTTATTACCCAATTAAATTAGATTAATTGCCAAACCATAGCCCCAAGAAACCTTGGCAATGAACTCCTGCTTAACACCAAGATAAATGGCAGAAACTCAACAACAAAAAACTCACCTAAACTGAGCTCCCCACCACCACCATGACTAGAAAAAAATCACACTTCCCCAAAATCAAAGTGGGTAAAAACCCAGTAGTTTTCTGAACAGGCATGTGAAAGCTTCATTTCACCTCCTCTCAAACAGAAGTGAATCACTGTTATATTATCCCTTGATGACCACCTCCATAAATACTGGCAATGAAAAGGCCCTAGAAACAGCACATCATTTCCTTGAGCTCCATATGACAACAAGCTCTGAGGACAAAAGAACTGGTCCTGGCAAACCATGTGTCTGCACTCTCAGAGACAGTGAAATGGTAAAGAACAGGGTAGCAGAGCTTCACCAGCAGTCATTGCAACTGCCCCAGAGATTCATCTCTATAGTTTTACTTCAGCCCAGAACATATACACCAGGTTTGATCTTACAGTCTTCTCCTTTACCTTACTTGACACTCTTCCATGTGTACCGCGGTATGAAAATCTGAAATGAGCGTGTGGATGGAAGAGGCGGAGGACGAGAAAGAGAGCGAGCGAAAGAGCTGGGTGGGGAACAAAGAGACCGAGCTCGCTTGCTCGCTCTCTGGCCTGCCCTTACCATATTTAGATCTCGGCCTAAACAAAAGCAGCGAAAGCAATGAACAGGAGGCTGTAAAAAGAAAAGTCTCTCTCTCTCTCACGCATACACAGAAACAGGAAGCGAGCAACTGGGGCATGAGAAGATTTTGACGTGATATATTTCGCCTAAAAGAATTAATACTAGAATTAAACGGATGGCTGCCCAGATTATCCTAACAAGCCTCTGAATTTCCAAGGCGATAGCAACACGGTTATTTGGGGCTCTAGCTACACGCACTATTGCCTGGACATGAATCGAGGAAGGAGGACGAAGTCCTACGTAGCCCTCCCCACACGGCTCCTGAACTGACACCTGTGACAGAGACCGAGAGCAGGAAGTCGAGTTTTCGATTACCGCGGGCGTTAAAGTCCCCGCCGGCGGCTCCGCCCCCCCAAAGAGGAACAGCAGCGACCCGCAGACAGCCCCGGCTGGCTGCGAAGGGGGACCCTCCTCCTGTCTCCAACTTTTTCCCCAACCTCTGCCTCCTCGCTCTATTACCGTTGTGAGTAGTGGCCTCATCTGCTCCCCGGCCCGCTTCTCCTCCATGGCGTGCCCTAGACGGACAGCGCTGGGAGTCGAGGTCTGCGCTCGCTGCCTGACTGCGTAGGATGAAATGGTGGGGGGGAAGGAAACGTCGCTGCTCCAGCAACAACAAGGCTTTGACTTGGACGCTCGCTTCTGCTCTTGCTTAGCGCCTAGCCGGCTCGCGCCTAGCCACGCCCCTCGGCCTCCCGATTGGCAGCAGGCCTAACCAATGGATGCGAGAATGCGGCTCCTCCTCTACGCGGAGAAGAGGCGCTGAGGGACGAGACGGGAGGGTAGAAGGGACTTTCGGAGGGTAAAATACTTTTTTGTGACCGTTTCCATTATTTTCAAACCATAATTGATGGGGGGGGGAGTTTTCCGCTGTTTTGAGCCAGGAAGCAAAATCAGTAATATCTCTCTGCCCACCCCAAATAAACTCACTTGGTGACTTTGGAGCCATCTCTCTGGCTCCACTTTATGTGCCCGATTCCACGCTAAAACTATCACAAAAAATATTTAGAGATTCTCAGTTTTTCTACCTTTTAAGGACTGTAATAAATGTTGGGCTTAGTCAGATTTACTGATATCTCTTGGGCAGTAAAGATTGTTTCTTGAGCATAATTGTAAATAAGGTGTCTCAGACAGAGCTCCTATAAAATTGAACATTAAGTAATATGCTAATTTACATTTCAAAATTTTGAACTGGAGGAATCAGTAAATGTGTGATACTTTAATGAGTAGACAGATATTTACCAATTAAATCAGTGAAGACTTAGTCGGATGAGGCAAAGCTGAAGCTCCAGGCTTGCCTTGATTGCACTGATTGGAATGGTTTTCAAGATACCTCTGCATATCTAGATGAGCCCACAGATACTGTAACATATGTCAGCTTCTGCAAAGACCTATGTGTATCAACAAGGAACCTGTGAATATATAGTAACAATAAACCTTGGTTCACAGCTAAACTTAAGCAGCTATGTCATTCCAAAGAGGAAGTCTACAGAAAGGATGACAATGCTATACAGTCAGGCCAGAAACATATTAACAAGGGAGATCAAAGCAGCAAAAAGAAGCTAGTCTGAAAAGTTAAGAAATAGTTCTCAAGAAATGAATCAGCAAATGTGGAAAACTATTAAAAACATCACTGGCTACAACAAACTTCCTTCCAAGGCAGAAGGAAATCAACAACTGGCAGATAACTTGAATGTGTTTTACTGCAGGTTTGAAAGGAAATTATAGCCACCTATCCCCACAACTCCCATCTCAAACATACCAACAACAGACAAGCCTACAACTGACCCCAATCCATTGGGTTCACAACTTCTCATGATCACAGAAAAAGAAGTGCAAGATCTATTTCACAGACAAAAGCCAGGAAAAGCACCAGACAAGGTAACTCCTTGCCTAAAAGTCTGTGCTGACCAATTGGCCCCCATCTTCACCCGAATCTTTAATAAATCTCTAGAGATGTACTATGTTCCTTCTTGCTTCAAATGCTCTACTATCATCCCAGTGCCAAAGAAGTCCTCAATCTAGGAACTGAATGACTACAGACCAGTTGCTCTGTAGTTATGAAAACCTTTGAAAGGCTTGTGCTATCCCACCTGAAAACCATCACGGATCCGCTGTTAGATCCCATGCAGTTTGCATACTGAGCAAATAGATCAACAGCTGTTAACATGGCTCTGCATTACATCCTACAACACCTTGAATCTCCCAATACCTACGCAAGAGTCCTCTTTGTAGACTTCAGTTCAGCATTCAATACCATCATTCAGACATTCTTCTAAGTAAACTAAACCAACTAGCGGTACCTGACCATACTTGTAAGTGGATCATAAGCTTCCTAACAGACAGGAAGCAGCAGGTGAAGTTAAGCAGAATCACATCTGATATCTGTACAATCAGTACAGGGCCCCCCCAAGGCTGTGTGTTTTCTCCACTTCTCCCTGTATACCAATGACTGCATCTCAAATGATCATCTGTTAAAATACTGAAGTTTGCAGATGATACAACAGTAATTGGTCTCATTTGAGACAACAATGAATCTGCATATAAATGGGAGGTTGTACAACTTGCCTCGTGGTGTAACTGGAACAATCTGGAACTGAATACACTCAAAACCATAAAAATGATGGTAGACTTTATGAGAAACCCTCCCATATTACCACCTCTTAACAATATTAGACAACATATCAACACTAGAGACCTTCGAATTTCTGGTTCTATCATATCACAAGACCTAAAATGGACACTTAGCGCCAAAAACGTCATCAAAAAAGCTCAACAAAGAATGTTCTTTCTACACCAACTCAGAAAGCTCAAACTGCCCAAAGAGCTGCTGATATAGTTCTACAGAGGAATTACTGAGTCTGTCACCTGCACCTCTATAACTGTCTGGTTTAGTTCTGCAACACAACAAGACAAACACAGACTTCAGAGAAGAATTAGGACTGCAGAAAAAAACATTGCTACCAAACTGCCTTCCATTGAGGACCTGTATACTGCACGAATCAAAAAGAGGGCTGTGAAAATATTTACATGTCGCGTTGTCGCGGTTTGCTCATTGTCCTTAGGTTCTCTGATCAGCCCGTAGAGCCCCCGCAGGGGTGAAATTTAGAGGGACCCTCGCGAGGGTGAGTACTTAAGTACTAGAATCAATAATTGACACAGACACCATAGTTTCTCAAGGTGAGAGAGCACGTTGTGCCCGGGGTAGATGAAGAAGTCCCCCGATTGCAACGCACCACCCTCTTTTATTTTGCAGTTTTATCAGGGCGGGGGGAGCGAGACATATGTGAAGAGGAGCAAGGAAGTATAATTCTAATGGCGCCATGGTAGGATGCGACCACTGTTGTGTGCTAAGATAACGTGATTATCTATTAACAAGATATTTTGTGGTCAGCTAGTTCCTGTAACTATTTGCCTACGTGTCGTGCCAAGCTGAGTTTATCATGCAATTCCTAACTTGAGAAGGTCATTCTTACGGCCTTAGGTCAAGAGGACTCTCGAGGTTTACTACAAGTCCTCTTTTCTTTGTTTTTAAGGTGCCACGATATCCGATTCAAAATATAAGCCTTTCTCCTTTGGAGTATCATAGTGCTTGGATAAGGACATACCCTCTGGGACATCCCGATCCGATTGCACAACCTCGTTCAAGGGCAGGTTATCAGAGTCGTCATCGGAACATAAGTGCAAAAGCGGAGCCTTGCACTCCTCAGTTGGGATTGCCATATATACATGATTTTGCATTAAGAGATTAAGTTGCGCAGCAGCTTTAGCTTCGGCAATAGCATTTAAACTACGTTTGATCATTGAAATAAAGATAGGTAATAAACAGGGTAGCAAAGTTGGACCAATTAGTTATGACATGGGTGATGTTAATTTCCTGGGCCTGCCACGGCCATTGTTCCCCCATCGTAGTTCCCCCACACACAAAGCAATTTTTAACTTGCAATGATTTAGCAATAGTCTC
Source organism: Bungarus multicinctus (assembly GCA_023653725.1). NCBI lineage: Eukaryota > Metazoa > Chordata > Lepidosauria > Squamata > Elapidae > Bungarus > Bungarus multicinctus. The sequence continues at coordinate 43,340,924 of CM042840.1, forward strand.
TGCAAGGTGTACAAAGGTGTTGCGCACCTCATGTGGTACGGTCAGGTGAGTCAATTTTGCCAATTCCGAATAAACAGAATGAAATAAGGAGTGTCTGGTTGAGTCGATGGAAATTTTGCTTACTATTATTTTGATGGCTACTGAAGGGTTGGTTCCTGTCCCATCAATACCCAAGCCATAGTCATTGTCAGTACCTTTCCATGTTTGGAAGGAAAGCCAATTTTCCGGTACTGGAAACGTGAGATTGATGGGATTGCACTGATGTTGCATACAGTTGGGATCGGGAACTCTAAGACGGGTGATATAGAGTTTTTTAAGGTTATCCCTCTTGGGTATGGTGTCGGGTCGCACTGTGAGCCCTCTGGATTGAAAGTCCACACATTTCCATTCATTGCAGTAGGTGCCTTTGCCACAGGGGTCGTGTTGATTTGAAGTTCTGGCACAGATGTACTTTTCGTTGCTGGAATATGTCCGTCGCCAGACAAGTGAGCCGCATTCGTTTGTGCCATAGTCCATGGCTTCGCAGGCATCAAAAGTGACCGATTGGGATACCTTCGGATTATAAAAGTCATGATTGACCAGTGTCTTTTTCGATGAGCCGGCTCCGACAGTGATGAGGATGTTGTAGCGATGAGTGGGGCCTGTGGGATCATAACAGGTTTGTTTGTTGTTATCTTCACAAATACTATACGTCGTGCTATTCCACACACAGGTGTGCGTGGATGGTTTAGTGCAAATAAAATGGGTGTGATATATTAATGTAGTTCTGATGGTCAGCCCCTGTTGAGTTTTTTGCAAGCAGGGGGTGCAATGTTTGGCATCTTGGGAGGTGAGTGCACTTCGTGTCCTCCGTTGGGGGGGATAAACTTTTGTCGTAGGGATAATGTCAGCCGAGAAGAAGTGGCAAAGCCTCGTATCATTTTTGTAATTTCACATTGGTATAGACCAAAGTCTGAGAGGGTCAGATCAGTTACTGAAAGATGAGTTGCTCTAAAATGATAATTGATGGTATATTTGGGTGAGTCTTGTAGATATATGGTATTGTTGAAAAACCAGCGCCAGATGATTCCCTTTTTCTTGATTGGAGACCTCTGGTAACAGGAGAGGGCCTGAGAGCGAAGATGCAGTGCTCCCTCATTGTTGTAACGGTGCGTGTGAATCAAGGAGTTGAAATTAGGATGTGGAGAGGACTCGAGAAGCTGTCTACGAATTCGTTGTCCGCGGAGCGGTGACCAGGAACCAGGATAGCGGTCAGGGAGATGGGAGCCAGGTGTATCCCATAGGCAGCTGGTGGTATCACAGGGAGGTTGGCAGCAGGAGAAGTGGCGCACCAGGGTATGGGAAAAAGATTGAGGAGAAGATTGAGACAAAAGGAGCCAAGAAAGAAACATAGAGGGTAGTGGGGGGCGAGTTACAGAGAAAATGGAAAAGAGATAAACTATATGATTGAAGGATTGACGGGAAGCAAGAAAGCCTAAGCAGGAATAAGGTCCCACCGTATTCGCAGTGACATAGACATGTAGGTAGACCCGACAGGGTTGGTAGCCATACAGAAGAGAGACGTGAGGTGAGGGACGCAAGGCACGGCCTTGATGTTGAAAGGCATAATTACAGGCGGAAAGAGAGATGTCTTCAAAGGTAAAGGTAACGCGTGTGAACGGAGGGGCGAAGATAACAGCAGGATCAGCCCGAAACTGAGAAAAGACAGGAGATATCAGAATCAGAAGGGCTAGGAGAGGAACACTTGTCCTTAGCCTCCCCATGATAAGGTCGAACACAGCGCGCAGGCACCCAAAGAACACGATCAGGAAGTTGAACAGCAGCGTATCCTTTGCCCCAAGTGATCAGTTGCACAGGTCCCTTCCACTTCGGATCTGGAAGTTGCCTGAAATAAACAAGAGGTCTGGAGGTAGGGACAGGAGGTGTGGTAAAGTGACGAGAAGCAGCCGTAGAAGAAGGAGAGCCAGTAAGATTCAGAAAGTTCAAGGTATATAAACATACATTTAACACATTCTGTAACGCTGGGAGGTTCGGGGGGCGTACGCCTTTTTTCCCCATGTATCGATCAAGGGCCGTTTTGAGTGTTAAATTTGCTCTTTCCACAATAGCTTGGCCTTGGCTATTGAATGGAATTCCAAATTTGTGTACAATGGACCAATGATGACAGAACTCCGAGAAGGAGGAGCTCGTGTATGCAGGACCATTGTCTGTTTTTAAAATTTTTGGACATCCCAGTGTTACAAAGGTCCGAATGCAATGATTGATAGTGTTTTTAGTAGTCTCCCCCCTTTGCAGTGTGGCCATGATGAACCCAGAGTAAGTGACTACAGACACGTGAATATACTTCCAGGGCGCAAAGGATGGATACTGAGTAACGTCCATTTGCCATGTGTCACAGGCCTCGGTGCCTCTAGGATTTACTCCTTCTGGGACACTTCGTGCCTGCAGACTACATGTAGGACATTGTTGAACAATTGCCGCGGCTTCTTGATGAGTAATTCCAAATTGTCTCACCAGAGCCTTTCTATTTTGATGAAAATAATCATGACTTTCTCCTGCTGTTAAGGTGTTATTCTGCAGGATTGGTAACAAATGCAACTTGCAGGCCTCATCTGCCATGTGATTGCCTTCTGAAAGAAATCCAGGCAGATGCTGATGGCTTCTGATGTGGGCCACAAACAGAGATTCTTTCCTTTCCTTCAATAGGTCTTGTAACTGTAAAAAAAGCGTCATTAAAGGAGAAGGGGTTGCAGGAGAAATGTAGGCATCAAATATATTCAAGGCCAATTGTACCACATACAGACTATCAGATATTACATTAATTGGCTGGTTGGGAAAAAGTGTGAGTGCCATATTGAAGGCAGACAGTTCAGCCTGTTGAGCAGAAGGTTGTGGTGTGGTAAGTTTTTTATGCCATTGATTGTCAGTTTGCCACACACAAGCCCCGATGGTTTTAGAACCATCAGTGAATACAGTAAGACAATCTTTCACTGGTTGTTGTACTAAAGGAGTCTCTAGAGTGAGCGGAATTGTTTTCAGCACTTGTATGCGTGGGTCTGGTGGTAGATGACAGGAGACATTCCCTTGCCACCCTTCCAACGCATCTTGTAACGCATCAGAATTTTGGAAGAGTGGTTCCCATTGTGTTAGTCTGCAGGGAGTGTAAAGCGTGCAGATATCCACACCCATCAAGGCTCTAGCTCTTTTCCTCCCCCGTTCTATAAGAAGAGCCATTTGTGCAGCTCTTGTGGTGATTGATGCTTTTGGGGTATGAGGAAGGTGAATCCACTCTAAAATGTGTAGTCTCTTTGAAGTCGAGATTTGAACGATGATTGCTGTAAGGAGTGTGGGTGTGGGAAGAAGCGCCAATGAGAGTGCATGATTGTGTAATGAGCGGTCCACCCAATGGGTATGCAAGGCGCTGTTGATTTCTTTAAGAGCATTAAGCTGTTGCTCATTCAGCCAAATGAGATCTGCTGGACGCTTAAGGCCGACCAATGCTTGAAATAATGGCGAGAGAGTATGAGTTGAAATGGAAAGATATGGGCGTGCCCAATTGAGCGTGCCCAGGCATTGCTGTAACTGAACCAAGGTTGCAGGTTGAGGGAGTGTGAGAACAGGAAGGTGAGGTGAAGCTGTGGAGGCTAAAACCTTGTGTCCTAAATATTGTAACGGATAACGAGACTGCACCTTTTCTGGTGCTACATGCAGTCCTGCAAGAGCAAGGAGAGAGAGAAGACATGGAAAAGTTTTACATACTGTACCTTTAGGACCATCAGCTGCAATCAGGATGTCATCCATGTAATGATACACTAAAAATTCAGGAAATTTGTCCCGATAGGGTTGTAAAGCTTTATTTATAAAATATTGACACATCGTAGGAGAATTGAGCATTCTTTGGGGAAGAACTTTCCATTGATATCTAGCTGTAGGTTTAGAATTATTAAACTCAGGAACGGTGAAGGCAAATAGTATCCTGTCCTCTGGTATCAGCGGGATGGAGAAAAAACAATCTTTGAGGTCAATGATTATGAGATCAAATTTTACAGGAATTAAATTTGGATTTGGAAGGCCGCATTGCAATGGGCCCATAGGTTGCAATATAGCGTTCAGAACATGGAGATCCTGTAGGAGGCGCCATTTGCCACTTTTCTTTTTAATTACAAACACTGGTGTGTTATATGGGCTGGTAGATGGTTCAATATGACCTTCTGCCAATTGTTGTTGAACGAGAGTGTGAAGTGCGTTTAATTTTTCTTTTGTAAGAGGCCATTGATCAATCCAAACAGGAATATTTGATTTCAGAGTGAGAGAAAGAGGAGAAATAGCCATAATTCAAGGTATGTAGAGAGAAGTGTGGAGTTGAGATAGCAGGTCACGGCCCCACAAATTGCAATGTAATGGAAGGACAAAGGGTTTAAGATAAGCAGTCACAGAGGAATGAGGCGTAGAGGCAGTAAGCCAAAGTGAGCTAACCTTTGCTGCCTGCGCTCCACTGACGCCTTGTACTGAAGTTGTTTCAGCAAGGGGCCAAGAGGATGGCCACTCAGAGGATCGAATGACAGAGACGTCAGCTCCGGTGTCAATCAGGCCAGCAAAAGATTGGCCATTCAGCAATATGGTTAACATAGGTTTGGAGGCTTGAACAGATTGCTGTAGAGCAAACAAAGAAGGAGGTTCAGGAGAGGGAAGAAGAATGAGAGTAGCCACAATCGTTCCCGCTTTCAGGGAAAAGCACCGGTCGCCAATGGCAGCGAGAGAGAGATTTTTCAGAGAAGAGGAGTCGTACAAAAAGGGTGCAGCGACTACGCCTTCAATGGTAAGGGAGGAGTTAGGTATGAGCAAAGCAGGCAAGGAAGGCGGAAGTGGCTTCAGAACGGTGATAAAAAGAGGGAGAGTGAAGACCGAACCAGGATCATCATAAACGATGTCCTCTGTCAGCTGTACAGGGAAAGAAGTAGGTTGTAAAAAGGAAAGAGAAGAGGAAGGAGAAGTTTCAGCCTTTGTAGCGGGGTTAGCTGAAGACCCCATGCCTAGTTTTCCGATTGCTGAGCAGGAGGAGGGTTAGAGCGACATTGGGAAGCCCAATGAAAACCTTTTCTGCAACGAGGGCAAACAGTTTTTGGCTTGGCAGCATAGGGTGCAGTACCCCGAGACTGGCCACGAGGTGTTCCAGAGCGGTTTGCAAACGGTTAACGAATGAAGAGTAAGACTCGTCAACCTCCTGCACTACCTTCAAAAAGGTGTGTGTGGATTTAGAGTCTGAGTCATCCACACGTTTCAGGGCATTCATCGCACAAAGATGAATGATTGCAAAGGCACGGCGAGGGCAAGTTTGTTGCTGAATCAGGGTGGAGTATAATCCGGTTCCCTTTAAGTGATCAGCAATGACCAGATTAGGGAGGCCTCGTCTTATTTCAGCATCTACTAATTTTTCATATTCAGACTGCCAAACAACATACTGGGCAGGAGTCATAAGCATGGAAAACAACATCTTCCAATCATATAACAGCATTACAGTGTTAGCAGACACGAGAGAATCAAGCATGCCACGAGTGTAAGTGGATTGCAGTCCATACATATTTACAGCCTCTTTTAAATTTTTCAACACACTTAACTCTATGTTGTTATGAACAGGAGCGCCAGGGGCTCCCGGAACAAGAGTCATAGGGTAAGCAGAAGGTATATCACAAGATTCTAAGGTGAAGGAAGGAGAAGCCAGGATAGCAGTAATATTTCCCCCCGAGGGATGTGGGGACGGAGGATCAGTAGGAATGGGAGAGACAGAAGGAGAGGAGGGCTGCAGACGATTGTGTGGAGTGTCAGAGTGAAAAGGAGGGGCATAGGCAAGCTGAGGAATATCATCCGAAGAGTCGGCAGATTGGTAAGGTGGGGGAGAAGAATCAAAGTGAACAGCAGGAGGCTTAGCAGTTTTAGAGGCAAGAGATAAAGACTCGGGGAGAGTGGTGGAGGGGTAGATAGTATTGAGCGCAGCCATTATCGCACGCCAGGACATAAGAATGTCCGGTGGAGCTCTGGGGACATCATACAGATATTTTCCCAAGCGTTCCCACGAAGTGCGATGCAGCGTGCCCTCACCCGGATAAGCAGGACAGTGCTGCTCCACATATAGCAAGAAGGAGGTGATAGATTTTCTAGACAAGGTATATACAGTGGTGCCGTTAATTTTCTGCAAACAATTAGCCTTCTTCACTAATTGGTAAAGTTCGTCCCTATGAACTGACGAAACTTTGGAGAGTGAGGAGCCCATTACTTACGATTGTACAGAGCCTTTGCCAGGTGCGTAGCAACGGGAGTGAAGGCAGCGCACCTCTAGACAGAAGTCACGCCGTGGAGCTGAAGAAGTGAGAGATCCCGGACGAGCCCCCAGTTGTCGCGTTGTCGCGGTTTGCTCGTTGTCCTTAGGTTCTCTGATTAGCCCGTAGAGCCCCCGCAGGGGTGAAATTTAGAGGGACCCTCGCGAGGGTGAGTACTTAAGTACTAGAATCAATAATTGACACAGACACCATAGTTTCTCAAGGTGAGAGAGCACGTTGTGCCCGGGGTAGATGAAGAAGTCCCCCGATTGCAACGCACCACCCTCTTTTATTTTGCAGTTTTATCAGGGCGGGGGGAGCGAGACATATGTGAAGAGGAGCAAGGAAGTATAATTCTAATGGCGCCATGGCAGGATGCGACCACTGTTGTGTGCTAAGATAACGTGATTATCTATTAACAAGATATTTTGTGGTCAGCTAGTTCCTGTAACTATTTGCCTACGTGTCGTGCCAAGCTGAGTTTATCATGAAATTCCTAACTTGAGAAGGTCATTCTTACTGCCTTAGGTCAAGAGGACTCTCGAGGTTTACTACATTTACAGACCCCTCACATCCTGGACATAAACTGTTTCAATTCCTACCCTTAAAACGATGCTATAGAGCACTGCATATCAGAACAACTAGACACAAAAATGGTTTTTTCCAAAACACCATCACTCTGCTAAACAAATAATTCCCTCAACACTGTCCAACTATTTACAAAGTCTGCACTGCTATTACTGTTAATCTTCTCATCACTCCTTATCACCCATCTCCTCCCACTTGTGACTGTATGATTGTAACTTTGTTGCTTGTATCCTTACGATTTTTATTGACTGTTTCCTAGTATGATTTGATTGCTTATTGTATCCTATGACTATTATTAAGTGTTGTACCTTATGATTCTTGACTCTTGACGAATGTATCTTTTCTTTTATGTACATTGAGAACATTTGCATCAAGGCAAATTCCTTGTGTGTCCAATCATACTTGGCCAATAAAGAATTCTATTCTAAAACAGGAGTGTCAAACTCAAGACTTGTGGGCCAAATCCAACCTGCCGGGTACTTAGATGTGGCCCATGGGGCCACCCTGGAAACAGTAAAGGACTGGTCTATAGTGCCTCGGCCAATGAAAAAGGATTTCCATTTTCACTGGCAGAGTTTTTCAGGAGGCTATCACAGCTGAAAATGGAGCTCATAAGGGCTGTGGAATGAGAATGAGCCTTCTCGAGCTCTGTTTTTACTGGCAGTCTTGCAGGAGGCTATCGCAGCCAAAAATGGGCAGCCCTCCTGAGCTCCATTTTCACTGGCAGAATCTTTCAGGAGGCTGTCACAACTGAAAATAAAGCTTGCAAGGGCTGCAGGCAGCCTCCCAAGCTCCATTTTACTGGCAGTCTTGCAGGAGGCTTTTACAGCCGAAAACAGAGCTCAGGAGCCTATTTTCACTGGCAGAGTGCTCAGGCCACCACAAGCACCCCCAATATGCATAACAAACTGACCCCGCCCATCCTGGTCATGCCCACTTGGGCCCCTGAGATCAAACACAACCCTCTTGTGGCTCTCAATGAAATCGAGTTTAACATCCCTTCTCTATAATTAACCAAATTCATTTGTTGGAGCAATTACTTACTTTGTCTGAGAATATCTCTTCAGATGTGATCAGAACCTTCTTCAGCCCTTTTTACTGCATCTTTATAAATAAAAATAAAAAATATGACTGTTATACAATACATGATCTTTAATAACACAATCTCTATTTATTCTCTAAGAATATTGTGAAAAAATGTGGTTGGAAAATGCATTAACTAGAGCCATGATAGCGAACCTATGGCATGTGGGCCAGAGGTGGCATGCAGCACCCTCTCTCTGGGCATGCAAGCTGTCACCCCAGTTCAGCTCCATCGCACATACGCAAGCACACCTCCCGCCAGCTAGCTGGTCTTTGGGTCTCTGCTGCACATGCGCAGAACGGGTTGCATGAGCATGCACAGGGAATAGAGCGTATGAGCAGTGGTCGTGTGTGCATACTTGGGGGTTGCAGAGGGCCGTGCGTGCATGCATGGAGGCGGGGAACATGTGCACTTTGGCACTTGGTGCCGAAAAGGTTAGCCATCATTGAACTAGAGATTTATTGTAAAACTGTGCAAAATAGTGAGCATATGTAAGTTTTGTTAATTATTTCATATTGTTTCTAATAAATACTTCCATTAGTCAATAATTTTGCTGATGCTGGCTTTACATGTGTTTGGAAATACATGATCTTCAGCTTATTAACAATTCGATGGCTTGTTGGATGTGAATTTACAGGCCAAGATATAGCATAGTGTATAACAGTAGTCTTCAACTTACAACCATTCATTTAATGACCATTCAAAGTTATGACAGCAATGAAAAAAGTGGCTTATGACTGTTTTTCACACAACTATTGCATCATACCCATACTCACATGACCAAATTCAGACTATTGAACAATTGTATATATTTATGATGGTTGCAGTATCTTGGGATCATGTAGTTACTTTTGTGATTATTTGACAAGTAAAATCCATAGGAAGTCAGGTTCACTTACCAGCTGTATTACTAATTTAACCACTACACTGATTCACTTAACAATTGTGACAATAAAGGTGGGGAAAACCTCAATAACTGCCTTATTTAATCACAGAATGTTTGGGCTCAATTGTGGTGATAAGACTCAATGGTTTTCTTGCTAAGGAAGAGCTTTTCTTTGTTCCAGATATCATCTTTTTAGGGATCTCTTGAATCAGTTCTTAAATGAACTTTATATTGTGAGATATCCATAAATTATTTTTTCTGTTAAATTTTTGCATTCTGCAAGGTGTGTCATATACATGGAAAACAGTAAGTTCATTGATTCAATGGAAGTGTGAGAAAGGCCTGAATATAATGAAACAAAAGGCAAAATTTTAAAATGACAGTCCTTTCTCTATGCATGGTGGGTATTCAGCTATTATAAATCTGTACTTAAGATATTTCCTAAATAAATATTCCAAATATTTCTTTAAAAAAAAACCTGGATCATGAAACATTATTCTTCTTGTGATAATGTATTTATTTGCTTAGTGAAGCATAATTGCTACTAAATTCTCTCCTAAATAAAGGAGCTGCTTATTACACAAGATCATTTACATTGTATGTAAGTTCCATGAAGTTCAGTATCATGTAATTGAGTTAAATAAAATGTTAATTAAAATCATATTTAAATTATAAATCAGGTCTTTTAAATTCACTATACAATATACAATCACATAATTTCAATGTTCCATTTATGGATAAATTTGCCAAGAGAAACCTGATCTAAGAAACTCATAAGAAAAGTTGCCAAAAAGTATGCTGGTAAATTAAGAAGACTACTCCTTAGCTTGAGGCCAATTGCTAAGGAGGAGATTTAAAATACTCATAATGACAATACAAAGCAGAATGAAAAACCTGTTTGTAAACTAACATGACCGATGAGACTACATGCTATATACCAGTAGCTTTTTTCTCAAATTTTATTTCATGATATTCTATAAGATGGCTTCTATTTATATGAAATCAACAGTTTGCATTTCTATTTTTTATAGTAATTTTTATGAAAAATTACAACAATAAATAATGCAAACTTAAAATATAAAAATTGAATGTGCCAAAAAGAAAAATAAGAAAAAATAAGAATAAAGAAAAAGAAAAGAAATATATAAATAAATGATTTTCCCCTGCATCACAAATAAAAACATTGATACAAGTAACTTAATATCTTTTCTTAATGATATTTTTATGATCTCTTTATCCCATATCCCATCTCTTATCTATAAACAAATTCATAAAACCTTATCATTTCAGTCCTGATGTCAGTAAATGTCTATTAGGTGATCTTAGAGATAATGAAATATCTATTTTAATCTGTATCTCATGGATCAAATTTATATGCTTTTCTTCTAACAATCTTGATCTTTAGTCATTTCATATAATATCCTAGAATTTGATTTATTTTCATTATTTTTTCTTTGTCCCTTCTCACAAAATTCTTCAAGCTTTAACAAACCTCTTTTGTAAATTCAATATTGGAAAATTATCCAACTCACTCTCTTAGTTTATTCCAAACTTTCTAATATTAACCACAGGAGTCAGTTTCTTTTGTATGTCCAATGTAAAATCTCTTTTTCCTGGCATTCTAGTAACATTATACTAGTTTCAAAACATAATCTGTCTTCTCTGAAGAAGTGTGAAATGATGTCTGGGATTAGAGTGTATGGGAAGAGATCTTTATCAGTGTAAATCTAAATCATTCCAAAAACCCTGATAGCCTTGAGGCTGCAAAACAGGAAGTATATTCTGCCACAACCATGCAGACTGAAAACTTGTGGATGATATACATGTGTATTAAATTTATGATAGGCACATTTGCCTTTTGTAATCAGTTACATCAGACCAAAAGTTGGTATATCAATTTGCTTTTTATCTTCATGTTCCTTAAAAAAATCATTTATAGATTTATAGATTATAGATAACATTTGAGCTTGGCCTTTTTATATACATATAATATCACTGACATGTAGAAAGATTTAACCCCTATGTAAATGATAAGTAACATCCCAGTGGAAGTTCCATTAGATTTGTATGGAACAAGTTCCTAATATAAATATCAGTTTACTGATAACAAGCAAAACACTTCAGCAACCTACCTTTGGCTAAAGGGCAAAATGCCAAATTATGAAGTCAAATAGAGTAAGGAAATTATTTTTGAGCATCATTTTCTATGTGATTGATAAACCATTTAAAAAGTTCATTTGAGAGAAGATAGCTTTTTGCCAATAATACAAATCTTCATAAAACATAGGCAAGAATGCTGAATTAGTTATTTTTACTTAAAAGAGTGTTATGAAGTATTGTGTAAAAGCATCACATTAATATTGATAATGGGAAATGTTACAAACATCATTATACACAGACACCATTTGATTTCAGCATCTCATATTATATGACCCTATATAGAGGAGTGGGATTCAATTTTTTTAACAACTGGTTCTGTGGGCATGGCTTAGTGGATGTGGCTTGATGGTCATGTGACTGGGTGAGGTACCAAAATAACCCAGGTGTCTCCTGCTGGAGATGGGGTTGGATTAGATGACCTCTGAGATTCCTTCCAGCCCTGGATTGCTGTGCTGTTTCAAAGCATTCTCTGAAGCGTCTAGTGCCAGTGTTTGTGGTCCTTTCTTCCTCTCCTTTTTCTCTCCCTCCCTTTATCCATCCTTTCATCCATGCATATCTCATTCACTTTCCCTTCCCTTCCATCTTTCTCCCCTCCCTCTTTCTTTCGTTCTCCCTTCCTTCCCTTTCTTTCTTTCTTTCTTTCTTTCTTTCTTTCTTTCTTTCTTTCTTTCTTTCTTTCTTTCTTTCTTTCTTTCTTTCTTTCTTCTCTCTCTCTCTCTCTCTCTCCCTCCCTCCCTCCCTCCCTCCCTTCCTCTTCCTTTCTTCCTTTCTTTCTCCCTTGAAGGCTCCCTAGAGTCTCCCGGCAGCCAAAACAGGACATGTCAAATTACCTGGGAGCCAGATGGGCCTCATAAGGACTCCTGGGAGGGGCTAAATGGGATGGGTGGGGCCAGCTGGTCATCAGAACTACTGGTTCACCAAACTGGATGTAAAACTAATATCTGGTTCACTCAAACTGGCCCAAACTGGCTGAATCTCACCCCTGCCCATATATATTACCATGTATGGCCTGCAAAGAATCCAGATAGCAGCTAAATAATTATGTAGAAGTTGCAACCCTGATGTAGTTTTTGTTAATTGTTTAAGTAGACAGTCCTCGAAACAATTTTAAGAGTTCCAGGGTTAGATTTAAGCTTATCATATAGATATGTAATTAATATGTAGCCAATTTTCTAACTTTTGTGATATTCCCTTGTCCTACTAGTCCTTAGCTAAAATACTAGGCTTATAAAATTATTTGGAACTTTCAGCATTCTCAAGGTGCCAGTCCTTAAGTCCTCTTTAATATATGCTTTACAAAACTTATGCATTTATTTATTTCAGAGTGGGGACCC